>NAGG01001289.1:0-47219 GCA_003031705.1 Calonectria naviculata
ATGGAAACGGTTTGCATGAGACTGATTTCCGGTCCCGGCGAGTGTAATGGGAGGGGGAGGGGGAGGGGAAGGGGATGAGATGGGATGGAACGGGATGAACTGTTGCAGAGATGAAGGTGCAGGGCCATGCCATCGCATGTGCTAGGCCTGTCCATCAATGGCTGCTGCGCCGTGTCCATTGCGACTGGGCGTCAATCTCCTGGGGATGTAATATCGCAATCCATCTCACCTGTGGTAACCCTGTCGGCCAATTGCGCTATTCGGCCTTGGCTGGGGCTACAGAAATTATCACATTGTCGACAAGCTTGGCTAATCATGTAGGATGGGCGCTTCGGGGGCCATTAGACGTCGCTCAGAGAATGGAAGACGGTGGAAGAAGTCGGCCGCATTGCAGGAGATGCTCTGCAGCCTCTGGGTTGACGAACCGGCTGCATGAAGATTGGCCCATTGGAACAGGGTAAACGCCCGTGATCAACCCGTGGGCCAAGCGACCTTGCTCAGCAACTGCGGGCTCTCAGCCATCGGGTTTCATCGTCCTGCGCCCCCCCATGGCAATTGTTAATTTCCAAGCATGCCGGAAGAGATTCCATGGCCGGCGATCCGGCCCCGGGAGATTGTTTTTATTGCGACCTCAAATCCCCTGTTGGTCTCCCGGCCAGAATTGCCCGACGACGGGCGGACAGGGCCTTGAATCCCAGTTTCGAGGTACCAGCTGGGCGGGTGGGGTTGAGGCGATCCCCGTTCTTGGGTAGTGCCAGCGTGCGCTTTGCGCCGTTGGCACCAAGACAGGTAGCTGGCTACGGCTTGCTTCTCTCTCGGGGGTTAGGGTAAACAATTGCTAGGATGCCGGGCCGCGGGGAGGAGGGTGCTTTTCTCTTGATTAACGACGTCTCCATCGCCAATGGAAACAAACACATGGCCGCGGCGCACTCTATTCGGTACGTGCGTGCGCAGCCGGGACGAGCGAGTCCGAAGCAGAAACGGGAAACATGATTTGTAAATGATGCTGAGAATGGCAGCAGCCGGTCCTTTGCTGGACGAGAAGAGTGCGAGAGTGCATAGCATTAGAATCCCTTTTCGCTCTTGCCCACCCACCCGCTACGGCCAAGCCCCTCGCCCACACCACAATACAACAGCAGCCTAGGCGGAGTAGAGGAGGCCCCCAACAAGAACCGCAAACCCTCATACCCCTCCCGGTACCACATCATTATCCTTCCGCTGCAGGCCATTCCAAGGCCACTCAATAAGCGCAGCCGGAGCACCCGCGGGAATAGAAGAGCTGGGTCACGTCGACGGGTGACGAGGATAGACAGCGCTCCAATCCCATCGACGGCCGGGACCAACATAGAGGCGCTGACTCGCTGGCTGTGCAGGGCCAGCCAGTCAGATCAGTGCGCGACGCGCTTGCTTTCAGTGGTGTGGTGCGCTACAGCCTGCAGTTGCCGTCCGTCGCCAGAGCAGCTGGGGGCGCTGGGGCCCTGCCGCCTGGACCTCGTCCACTGACCGGGCTCGGGGGCGTTGGAAACTCGCATTTGGGGCCTTGGGGAGGGGACCGCAAACCTACCATCGCGGATACTTGCGCAAAAGCTGGGCGCCACTGCTGGGAACAAGTACCCGGGCGAATGCTCATCACAGGCAGCTCCCCCCCCCTCGACTCCCCACTGCGACTGCGACTAACCTTCCACTAGCCTCGCCTCACCTCCTCCATCCGCAGTCGTCCCAAACTCCACTCTCTCTCCATCTCCGCCAACTATCTTACCTGACCTCACCTCCAACTTCGACTTCACCACCCCAACCCTTTGTTGCTCGCCCTCCGCAGCATCTGCGCTTTAGTCGCCCCATCCGCGCCCGCCCCATTGCTTCTGTTTCTCTACACTCCTTTGCCTCAATCAACCATCTCGTGCGTCGTCGCTTGCCCGACGCCTGCCGCTTATCGCCTGACGACTGGTCGTCTAGCATTTGCATTAGGGCTTGGCTCATCCCACCCTGTTCTGGAGCCCGTCGACCGACTCCCCCCCAGCGATCCAGCGCCGTAGCTCACTTGACGTCTGCTGTTCCCGCCAACAATCCCGTCTCTTCGCCCGCAAACACTCCGTCGCCCAGCGTTGCGATCGCTTAATCACCGTCTCGATCCCCTCACAGGCACTGCCTCTCGTCGTCCCACCGCCGCGGCCCCGGTGCCACATCCTTCAGTGTCTGGCGGCTAAGCGGCCGTGTGCGCCAGATCGCACAAACGTCGCTACCGCTCGTCTCGTGAGGCATGACTACGACAGCAGTGATGTCGACAACCTCCTCTCCTGCTTCTTCTCCTCTCGCAGCAGCCTCTTCCTCGCCGAACCCTAACCACCCCGCGCTGCCGCCACTCATCACATCGCCCCCATCCCGCCGGAGCACACTGTCGCGCCCCATGTCGCACGCATCCAAGAACCGTCTCTCCCAATACTCGGTGGGCTCCGTGCCCTCGAGGTCCCGACCAACCTCTCACTTGTTTCCCATCTTTACCTCGAGCCTCCCATATACGCTGGTGCGGGACTTTGCCTATCCCGTTACACACCCCTTGCACTATGGACCGCCCCCAGAGCCTTCGGGCCCGCCCTCGGGTATGACAACCCCAGCAAGCGAGCATCGCAGGCTCTCGGACCCCCCCGCCTCGTGGGAGAAGATGCCTTGGGATTCTTGGGCTCCCGACGGATACAACCGTGGTCATGACATTGCCCCCATCCATTTCGGCGACGGACCACCGTATAGCGAGGATGAGGACCTTCAGAGTCCTGTGGTGGCCACGCGCCACCGCAAACATAAATCCACGTCTGCCGCGACCGCTTTCGGCCATGGAAGAGCAGGCCACGACGTCGACAACCACAGCAGCGGGGTGTTGCATCCAGCAAACTACGACAGCGAGCGGGGCTATTACGTGGGGACCAGCGGGGATGGCAGCGAACGATACTATGTGAACCATTCCGGCGAGGCGAATGGTCCTGGCGGGGAGTATGTCACTTACCCTCCCGACCAGGCGAGACACAGTCGCGCGTACCACATTTCTCATCAACCTCATCACTCCGAAAGCAACGATTTCTACCAGCCTGGATCGGATGCCTCCAGTCCTCCTTCATCTCCAGGCTACAACGACGAGGACCAGTCTCGTTATTCGCGTGATTACCAGTTTACCATTACTTCCCCAGATGAGGAGTTTCACGGGAAAGCTGTGGCTTTGTTTGACTTTGAGCGGGAGAACGAAAACGAACTGCCCCTAGTGGAGGGACAGATTATCTGGGTCTCTTATCGGCATGGCCAGGGTTGGTTGGTCGCGGAAGACCCAAAGACGCAGGAGAGCGGACTCGTGCCCGAGGAATACGTCCGATTGCTTCGGGACATTGAGGGAGGAATGAACAGTCTGACTGGTCATCTTGAGGGTTCTGGCTCTCCAAACGATGTGGGCACACCCACTCAAGCGGAGCATAGCGGTCAATATGGCCACACTCCAACGTCCAGCAACGCAACTAACGGGTACCACCAGCCGGTAGTGTCGATGTTCTCAACCTCGAGCAAAGATCTTGATCCATATCCCACGGAGCAACTCGGCCTCCAATCGGGCCAAGCCCCTCCCCAGGTGATTCACTATCACGGCCAGCGAGGTGGCAGCCAAGCGAACACACCAACTGTCTCTCAGCACCACGAAGCCGGGATAGGGAGGAGGGAAAGCCAAGATACGAAAAGGGCGGACGCGAACTCGACGCCGGTTCAGGAGAAGCCGCCCGTCACGATTGGTGAGTCCAAGTCTGGTGAGGATGCCATGGACATGGAGCGGTGACGCAGCCGTTGGATCAGATGAAAAAAAAACGAAAATCGCTTTATCATGTTTGAAGCTGCTGATGACCTGATGTATTCTTCCGATGGAATGTGGTGGATATACCAATAATACCAAGGGAGCTCGAAGGGGGGAAACATTTACGACATGACCCAAGATTGCAGGGTATTCTCGTAGGCTCTGTTACATGGTCCCCGACCTCGGCCGTTAACTACAAACCAGGGGTATCTAGAAGGACCTCGGATGGTCATGGGTCGGAGGCTAGTTGATGATGAGAGACGATGAGGAACGACATGTTGCGAACGGAGAAGCGACAATTGAGGGAATGAATAATGCAAAGGCATTATGGATAATGAGGAGGAGTATACCAGGTAGAGAGCCGATGAGATCGGGGCAGTAGCGATGCGGCACACGAACTCAACAAGGCGAGCCAAGGCGAAGCGAATCTGTGGCATTATGTAAATGGAAATAGGACACTGTGCCGAGGCACAGGCTTGAGCCCAAGATGTGTTGAATGGCAAAGGACAGCATGTACGAAGACGACGCGGTAAAGGACCTGGAGTTTAAGGAAGCTGTGCTTTCCCGTGGTTACCGAGTCGAGTCGGGTTAAAATTATATACAACTAGTCTGTATATAGAGGCTTTGCTCTAGTAACGGGCTGCCTTTGAGCTTGCAATTCAGAGCCTTCTCATTGACAAACGACGAAGACCAGATGCGTGGTCAGTTGTCGATTCCGCTAGACGTCTGGTGTCGAAACCCACCTTGAAACCTTGATAGCAGCTGGTCTCTTAGGTGCACACCTGGGGGGTATTTAAGCGCCTGTGAGGTTGCCTAGATCCGCGCGATGCACTGGAGCTACGGGGAAATCTGGGGGAGCCGATGACCAAGCATGAACCGGCAGAGACATTGGACGGATGAACCATCCCGCAGCTGATTACCAATCCCCAGCGACAAAACAGCCAACTCCGGACCTGCCCACGACCTATATCCGTGCTTCCGGGTCGGCGAGGTTCGGGTTGCGGGCACAACGGGTTCCGGGGGATCACGTGATAGAATAACGTCATCCGTCGGAGATCCGAGGTGTGAAATAACTAAGCTTCCACGCCCATTGCGCAAAGCTCTGCCTCACCATCACCCCGCCGCAACACCTCTATCGCGCCGGCCAATTAACTCAATTGAGCTTCCTCGAGATATACCAGACCTAAAAAATGTTTGCCCGATCTGCTTTCCGTGCGGCCCAGCCGTTCAAGAGGGTATGTGAGCTCGTCCCGTCCAGCCAGCTTGGCTTTCGCCCACCCCCCTCCTCGTCCCAAGCCACGCAGGAAGGTTGCATAGCATCACCACACCACTCCCGGGCCATCTCCCGCGACCAACTGTAGATGATTGCCACCGCATAGAATAACCTGCTAACCCTCGTGTTCAGAGCGTCCGCCGCTACGCTACTGAGGCTGGCTCCGCGGGTGGTTCCAACACTCTGCTGTACGTTGGCGGTGCTGCTGCTGTTGCCGGCGCCGGCTACTACTACTTTAGCGGTTCTTCCGCGCCTGCTGCCGAAGTCAAGTCGGCCGTCGCTGCTGAGCCCAAGAAGGCATTCACTGGCGAATGGCTCTCTCTCAAGGTCGCCGAGGTTGAGACTGTCAACCACAACACCAAGCGCCTCCGCTTTGAGCTCCCCGAGAAGGACCAGGTCTCTGGCCTTCCCGTTGCCAGCGCCGTCCTTACCAAGTTCAAGGCCCCTGGTGCTGAAAAGGCTACTCTTCGACCTTACACTCCTACCAGCGATGAGGGTATGCTACCCAAACTGTGCTCTGTAGTGTCGTCAGGATTACTGCTAACGATGATGACGCAGATGAGCAGGGCTTCGTTGACCTCCTTGTCAAGAAGTACCCCGATGGCCCCATGAGCTCTCACATCCACACCCTAACCCCCGGTCAGACACTCGACATCAAGGGACCCCTTCCCAAGTACGAGTGGACCGCCAACAAGCACGACCACATTGCTCTCGTCGCCGGCGGCACTGGCATCACCCCCATGTACCAGCTCGTCCGTGCCATCTTCAAGAACCCCGAGGACAAGACCAAGGTCACCCTCGTCTTCGGCAACGTCACCGAGGAGGACATCCTGCTCAAGAAGAAGTTTGACGAGCTCGAGAACACCTACCCCCAGCGCTTCCGCGCCTTCTACGTCCTGGACAAGCCTCCTTCCGGCTGGGCTGGCCAGGGTGGCTTCATCACCAAGGATCTCCTGAAGACTGTCCTCCCCGAGCCCAAGAGCGACAACATCAAGGTGTTTGTTTGCGGCCCCCCTGGCCTGATGAACGCCGTCTCCGGCAACAAGGTCAGCCCTAAGGATCAGGGTGAGCTGACTGGTGCTCTCAAGGAGCTCGGTTACGAGAAGGACCAGGTTTACAAGTTTTAAGCGGGCGGCCACTGCTGACTTGAAAAAAAAAGGGTGTGAATAGAACTTGTTTGTACGATTTGCTCCTAGATGGAGGATAGACGAGCGTATATGGCATCAATAGAGCTTTGATCCGCTAGAGAATATACGGCTGTGTTCGGCAAGTCGATGAAATGAACAACGTGATGTGTTTAAAGAGTTTAATAAATGTCGAAAAAGAAGTACAACGCAAAGCAAAGTTCTATATTCAAAATCTTGAAGTAGAACACGTACAGTGAAGTCACGACATGTTGACTGTGAGACACATTTTTTTTTTTAACAACAAGCAATACAAGAACAAACGCCCTCTAGCCAGGTAAAACCCTGAAGTGAATTCAAATATATCATGCAAAAGGTAGTAAAGCGAGCATTTGCAAAAGTAGAGAATATGGCACAACTTGATACAAACATGAATGAAAATGAACAGGAATGAGCAGATGAAGATGAGCCGCTAAGTCACGCTAAACCACGCCAAGGGCAGGTGATGAAGTGACGAACTACCGCTATTCACGGAAACTTACGACTTATTTATCGCGCCTCAATTTTACTCTTGGTGCGGAAAAGAAAAGAAAAGAAAAGAAAAGAAGAGAAATAAGAGGCAAGTTCGCATGGCATGCATAGTGCGCATCTCACCACCTCGCCGCGTGGTTGGCCATCTCAAGCAGCAGCGTCAGCCGTGCAGGCCAGCGGTTAGCACCACGTCTGAAGTGGTAGATGTGCCTGAAGATCAGGGAGGCGACCCGTGTCGGGGGTGGATGTGTGGCATAGGCTCAGCCAAGGAAGCGAGAGAAAAGCCAGGCGCCTCTTGGCCTACTATTTTCGGAATGGGAGGAGGGGAGAGGGGGCTAAGAGGAGGGGGGCAGTGATTTGGGCTGCAGATTTGGTCGGGTTCAAGACGTTTGTTTCGTCTGATTCGCGGCACTAAACGCCGGATGGTTGAGCATCCGTCATGGTAGAGTTTGTGTGGGAAAAAAAAGGAAGGGTAAAGGAAAAGAAATGTGTGTGTGTGTGTGTGTCTGGGAGAAGAGTCGTGCAAAAACTCGCCAAAGCTTGCTTACACCAACCTGGTTCCTGTCTTGGAGAGATGGCCCACGTCCCACGTTAGAGGGCTAATGTCTTAAGCTGAGCTTCTCGAGATACGAGTCTGATCGGGTCGAGAAAATAAAATAAAAAATAAAAATCAACATAGATGGAGAAACAAAGCCCCTCCCACTGATTAGCGAGCCCCAGAGAGGAGGGGCACGTCCCGCAGGTGGTCCCATGTCGACAGTAGGGCTGAAGTTGGAAACAGCCCAGATGGGATGCACTGGGCGTTTTGAGCAGGGGGAGAGCATGGGCATCCATCCATCCATCGTCTCCGGATGACAGCGACGCTTTTTTCGCATCTCATCTCCCTCTGCCCTTGCTTTCTCGTAAATCTCGGCACCAAGCCAGACCAGACACGGGGAGGGGGGGCCTCCCCACAGCGGGTGCCCCCCCATCCGCTTCTAGCGTACCGAGTCTGAACGGAGAGCTTAAGTCGAGAGGGAGAGCCAAGTCTGCGTGTAAGCACTCTATGCTGTCGACCCATCACCACCAACTACCATCGCCACTCCTTCTCTCTCGTCACGTCGCCTTCGAGTTTAAGAGTACACATGCGCGAAGCATAAGCAATAACCCACCACACACACACACACACACACAAAAGAAACGAGAGAAAGAGAAAAAGCCATCCGACATGGGGTCAATCCACATCACCCCTCGCAAAATGGGCCCGCCGCCGCCTCAAACGCCAGCCCAACCTCAGCCGCAGGCCCCTAGTGCAATGTCCCTGACGCCTCATGCCCCTTGAGCGCCTGCACAAGGCAGATTGCGAAAAACAGACAACTGGCTGAGGACCTGCAGCAGCAACTCTAATGGCCCAGCAATATTGCCTCTTCTGTCATAGGCCGACGCGGCCCCAGGGTGATGGCTGCTGCCGTCTATTAAGGATATGCGCCGTCGACGCCTACCCCCCAACGGTCACGTTGAACCATTCTTCTGCTCTGCTCGACTCTTGCTTTCTCTCCATCTCTCCCTCTCCTCTCTTTCATCTCCTCTGACAGTCTCTCTTTACTTCCCACCCCTGCCCTGCTCCTTCTCTTGTCGAGTCTCTCCTTAGTTGCCCGATCAAGGCAAATACAACCCCGATTGCTGTAACAGCACAACCTAAGACGACGAATATCGAGAATTCATAACGGAGAATCAATAACCAAACTACCAAAATAATACACTCCAAACACACCTCCCTCATCATGAACAACAACGCCGTTCGCCCTCCTGGAAAGGAGCACATCCCCACTTATCCTCCCGGCTTCATTGCTCTACGCATCCTCCAGTTCGTCTTCAGCATCATTCTCCTCGGCCTCGTTGGCTACAGTGTGTCGTTGGTGCCATATGTTAGCAGCATCATCATGCTCTACACGGTGCGTTGCCCTCTCTCCTCTCTCCTCTCTCCCATTTCTCTCACCTCCCATGTGGAAAACAAAACACACGCTGACACCAGGTGGTGGCTTACAGACGCTCATCACATTCATCGTCACTCTCTGGCAGATCGTCGCCCACTTCTGGGCACCCCATGCCTACAACTACTGGGCCGTGCTCGCCTTCGACATCAAGCTCGTCATTTTCTGGCTCATCTCCTTTGCTTTTGTCGCCGCCACCGCCGCCTTGTGGTGGGCTGTTGGTGGCTACAGCTACAGCTACTACGATTACTACAACACCTACGACAACGTCTTCGGAGGCATCCTTGCTGCCACCGCTGGCCTGGGTGCCCTTGAGTTGTATGTAGATCCCAATCCCCCCCAAGTTCGCTAGCGTCAAGCTAACCCATGGCCTGTAGCTTGTTCTTCAAGATCTCCCTCATTATTCACAGCGTCATGGTCTGCCGTCACCGCCGTGCCGGTCTTCACAACAAGCCCGTTCCTGCCGGCGGCGTCCCTCCCCAGCCTGTGCCTGTCCCCATGCAGGTTGCACCTGGTGGTTATCAGCCCCAGCAGCAGCCCCAAGGCAAGTTCATGGAGCGATCCCTCTTACAGAACCTCTCCACTAACAAAACGCTGCAGCCTACGGCATGCAACCCATCTATAACCAGGTTGCTCCCGCTCCCGGCTTCCCCCAGCAGCAGCCCATTCCTGAGAAGCAGCAGATGTCTCCCATCGCGACTCCTTCTCCCCCTCCCAACCAGCCTCACATGTACCAGCAGCCGCAGCCCATTGCCCCGGTCCAGCAGTTTCAACAGGGCCAGTTCCAGCAACCCCAGGGCTACTCTGAGATGTACTCGCCTCACCACCAGCACCACCAGCCTCCATTCGCTCATCCGCCTCCCCAGTAAGCTTACCAGTGTGGCCTGGTGGGCATGCGTTATGAGAAGGAATGGGTTCAAAGACTTGGGTGTGCTTGTCTTATTAGGGATATCACTGTGTTTCACTCTTCACGAGTAGTGTGCTGGCGTATTTGGGTGTACTATTCTTTTGGATGGTCTGGAAAACCTTATAATAAAACAAACATTGCGCATTTTGCAGTATCACGGATTTGTTATCTAGCCGTCTTGCATCACAATCTGATCCTGATTCCATTTGACATTATCTGTTTCAATAGTCGAAAGTCCATCTTTTATCTAGTCCCCGAGCCAGTCTATTGTCCCAGGGTATCAAGAGCATTTATGACGCAGCGCTCGATGATACCGGACCACTTGAGTCCGTTAATGTAGTCCTTGGCATCGACACTTTCGACCAGACCAGGGAAAACAGCTAGCATGCTATTAGCAACGATAAACATCTGAAATGGGCATGGTCACTTACCGCCCGCGTAACCGGTCCAGAGACCAGGCGCAAACACCACGTGCTTGAACCAGCTGCGTCCGTCGAGGCCACCCTCGTACAAGAAGCTCCTCTCGAGAAGCTTGTACTTCTTGTTGACCTTGGCAATGGTCAATCCAAGACGGATCTTTTCGATAATGTTCCACCACGGAATGCCCTCCTCGAGCTGTCGACTAGCGGTGGCTGCCGTTTCGTCAAGTTCAGCAGCCTTGACTTGCAGAACAGCAAGGGATTCTCGGATGCCCTTGAGACTCTTCTTGAACGTGTCCTCGCTTCCGAGCGCGGTGTCAGAGATGACACTGCCGCGGAGGGTGAAGATTTCGTCCTCTGTAAGCGGCTTCTTGGCAGGCTCAAACTTGGCATCGATAGTATCCAAGTAACCAAGAAGGGCCACGGCGTATTCAGTAGCGTTGAAGGGAATGATGACGCTATCAGCCAGCTTTGCGATGGTGAGACCCAAAATCTGCGCCATGGTCTTGTGATACTTGAATCCAGGGTCGCCGTAGTTCGACATCCAGTAAAAGCTGTCGTAGTTGCTGTGGTAATGGTACACTGCGCTGTTCTTGCTGGCCGAGAAGCCCATGTCAATGCAAGGAATGCCGGCGTGATCCTGGAAGGCGGTGAAATCACTGCCACTTCCCATGGTGGCAATCTTGCCATCCCAAAGATCAGCAACAGTCTGTCCTGGAACGGTTTGGTTGGCAGACGGGACCACGCTCGTGACATCGCGGAGAATCTGGTTCAGGAGAGGTGCAGCGGAAGCCGAAAACTCAGGCCCGTCGACACCAACATCTACGTTGATGTAGGCAACATTGGCAGCTGAGAGCCAGGGCAGATACTCCTCGACCCATTCAGTGCTGCCGATGAGCGAGTATTCCTCACCATCCCAGCTGGCAAATACAATGGTTCGGAAAGGCTTCCAGCCGCTCTCAAGTGCCTTTCCGACACCACGAATTACTTCATTCAAGACGGCAGAACCGCTGTTGGGGTCACCGGCACCGCCGACAATCCATGCGTCTCGGTGGTTTCCGACAACGATGACCTCGTCGGGCACGGTTCCATTGACGACTCCAATGACATCCCAAAGAGGGGTAGTGACATATTTCTGCTCGTTGTAAACATTGAGAACAAGGTTCTCAGGCGTCGGCCCGATGTTGTATTCAACACCCTTGTGGCGCAATCCAAGGTTTTGATTCCAGTTTTCGTTGAGGTCCGATGACTTGGGCCCATGGCCATTGAGGGCCTTCAGAATGGGCAAAGCGTCGACATAGGAAAGAGGAATCGAGGGAATCAAAGGAGTGACCTCATCCACGGGAGCTCGAGGAACACCAGGTTTGGAAGGGTAGCCAGGAGTGGATCTGCCAATGTTAGTCGAAATCCCATAAGCTGGAGACTTGGAACATACGGATCGCCGGGTTGAATGCTGAGGAAATCAACACTTCCGCGCTGGACGCTGCTAGGGTTTCTGGCTGGGCCCTCGGGATAAGGCTTGTATCCATTCTCTTCAGTTCGCTCGCCATCATCACCAGGGTCGCTATAAATCAAGCATGCAGTCATGCCGAGTTCCTGAGCACGCTTCACCTTGAGACCACGGAAAATACCGCCGTATCTAGCAATTGCAATTTTGCCCTTGAGTTCGACGCCGGCTGCAGCGAGATCCTCAAAGTCCTGGTAAGTGCCATAATTGACGTAAACATACGACGCAGTGGCATTTCCGCTGGCCGAGTAACCATGGAAAATGGGAATTTTGTCCTTTGATCCAGTGGTCGGGTCCTCTTCAATGACATCCTCATCGAGGGAAGCTTTGAACGCGACGTTCCACTCACTGGCTTCCTCTGACTGTTGCAGCAAGGAGACGCTTGCATCAACGGGATAGTTGAGATAGACGTCATACCAGACGATTTCAGACTTGACTCCCCACTCCTCCCATCGGTCTCGGGTCCACTTAGCCTTGACACACAAAGTTAGCTCCCGATTTGTTGTTGCTCTAAAAGGGTAACTACCTGTGAATAGTTTTGACCAGCAAGGTGGGCACCTGCGGTATAGTACTCGCTCCATTCCCTCGCCTTTTCGGGATCAGGGGTGTCAAAGAGAATAGATTGAACTTCGTCCGGCGTCAGTCGGCCGTGAGGATTCAGGTAAATATCATGGGGGCCGTGACGTTGTCGCAATGGCCAGATGAAGAAGGCATGAAGGACAAATGAGGCAAAGCCGCAGATGAGGATAGCACTAGAGGCAATGGTGAAGAACCGGCGGCACGTTTGGTGCGGGTACCTCCTGCGCTGTGGTCCGATCTGGACCGTCTGAATAAGAGGGGTCCGCTCATTGGGCATCTTTTCAGATGAAGAGTTGCTGGGGCGGGCGAATGTTAGTAACTGAAATGCGTCGGGCCCGGCTCACTGAACGGGGTTCACGACTGAGAATAGGCCAGCGGCCAATGCTCATAGCTTGGGTGGCAAGGGACACTCACAGCCGACTCATGGTGTGTAGAGGTTAGAGACAGGCTCTCTCACGACGAATTGACCAAGACAATCATCCAGCAACAGGGCCTTGGGGGGTTGAGGCCTTTTTCGTTGGAAGTTGTCAATATCCGTTACGATGGAAGTTGTTATCTCTGTTTACAAGGGCATGAGGGGACGTTGAGTGAAAGGCGTGATAGCATGGGCAATGACGTTGTGACGCTTCTGCCAATCAGAGGCCGGTTTTATCTCCGTCCCGCTCTTCCCGTGCCGCCATAAAATTGGAGTCTCACCCGTATCTTGCCTCAGGCAATAGCTTTTCCGAATCCGGGCTAAGCCTCGGCTCACCAGCCACTTCGCAGTCGCCACATCCAGACGAGCAGCTGAGAAAGAAAGAGGCTTTCGCCCAGTGAGACAAAAAAAAGGCAGATCGACAATGCAGACACAAACTAGACGGTGGCCTCGTGCCCACACTACCGGCCCGGGTGCCCCAATCAATGCCATGGGGTCCGTGAACGGCTTTCAGGATGGAGTGTTCGGCCGCCGGACGTCAGCAGCCACCCGGGATTAACGGTGGGCAGGATTGGCCCAGGTGCATGCATGACTGGGAACGGGTAGTCCATTTGCACAAGGCACTAAATCCCCCACGACACGGACGTTCGTGGATGTGGAGGTGGAGGTGAGATGCAGATGTGCTGGGAATCTGAGGCCCGGTCAGGGGACTCCTCTTGAAAGGGTTACGTCGAGCGTTGGTGGGAGTAGGGGTTCTCATGGAGCACGGTGGGACAGAGGATTACTCGAGGCAGCCACTGGGCAAGGTTCGCGATGGTTGTGTCTCATGGATCCCAGGCAGAGAGGAGAGGGTGGACTCATTCCCTCCATTTTCAAGTGAGGAGCTCCGCTGTCGGCCAGCCTTAATCCGCCACTCGGCTGAACCGAGTGTCTGCTCTGTCCAGTAGCGGCGTCATCGAGGCCCCTCCTCCACAAAAGTCGCCTTCTGTCTGGTCGACGACCTGAGTGCTCGCTGACTATTGCTCTACTTGTCTCACATTTTTACAGGCAACTGCTGGCGCCGCCTCCATCACTTGCAGTCAAAGCACGTCAAGGATGGAGTGCATCAGCGCGTCAACAGCCGATATGCGGATCGTATGCGGGAAACTGGGCCCTGTGACCGCGAGATCCTTGTTTGTAATATCCCGGAGCCAGTCATCCTACGTCGTGTTGGTGGTAGAAGGCCTCAGTATCCAATGACACAGCAGCGCTTGTGACCTGAACAATTATCGAGGAATGCATCGGCGCTCTTGTCTCTTCCCTCCACCGCCTTCTGTGTTCAAACCAGGTTGATTCTATTCCCTCTTTGTCTCTTTCTCAACTTCTCTCAACACCCCCTTGCAACACAGCCCAGGCTAATAGCCCGGGATGATGCAGATGGCTTGCAACCCAAGTGGACCTTGATTCCGGCTCTGTGCATCGCGGTTGCACAGCACCCACTTCGCTTTCCCAATCCAGCCAACCGCCACAGCGGCTTATTAACTTGCCCGCCTCTTCTTCCTTCCTCAACCCTGCCTCGACTGTTTTTTCAACCTTTTTTTTTCTTCACCGGCTTTCCAGCCTTGATTATTCTTGTATTGTCTTTTAGGCGAGTTGTTTTATACGACGCTCCATGCCGGCTTTCTTTTTCTTTAGCAAACCCGAAATATTGTATTCCTCATAATCATTGTGACGCCGCTTCTACAGTGAACACGCTCCTGAAGTAGATTTTTTCCCACCCCATCCGTACCCACCCCAACCGGACGCCCAACAATGGCATCCGTACCGAAACCAAAGCTGCCGGCTAAGCAGCTGGCAATCATGGGTAAGGATTTTGTGTATTTCTTTTACTTGCCATGTTTGATTGTACAAGTTGTCTGGCATATTGCATTATGGCATGCATCATCTACCGCCAGCATTCATTCCTTTTGGCCGTATTCGACGTCATCTCATACCCAAGCAGGGATGTGTCATGACCATTCAAATGACCATTCTTTTTTCCTCTGCTCCTTTATGGTATTTCTGTCAATTCCCTCATTCCCAGTTGCTTGTTTGTCTACCTGTAACAATCTGGCTTGCCGAAGTGTTCCATTTATGGTGATTTTTGACACGCACATGTGCCAATTCTCACACAGAGCAGGACGAATTACTATGAAGCAAAGATGATGACGGCCAAATGAAACTGGCGTTTCCACAACTCTGCAGCTGGAGGAAAAGCAGCCGCCATGGTTAAATGGCACCCTCTGTCAGGTGTTGCCCTAGTTGCTAACTTATGCTGCAGCCATTGCCCGTGTGGCCGAGCCCATGGCCTATACCTCCGTCTTCCCTTATCTACCCGACATGGTGAAGAGTTTTGGTATTGAAGAGAATAAAGTCGCTCGGTGGGCCGGTATCACGTCTGGCGTGTTCTCTATTTCCCAGAGCATCACTGCCGTGGCCTGGGGGAAGGCCTCTGATGTGTACGGTCGAAAGCCAACCATCATTTTTGGTCTACTCTCAACAATGACTTGCTTCGTGATATGGGGCATGTCCACCAGTCTAACTATGGCCATCACTGTACGAGCTATTCAAGGCGGTAGCAATGGAAATGGTACGCAAGCAAACAAATACCTACCGAGACTTTTTGCATGTTAACAAGCCATAGTTGGAATCATCCGAACCATGGTTGCAGAGATGGTGCCCCAGAGGGAACTTCAGCCGCGAGCCTTCTCTATCATGCCGCTTGTATGGAGTGTAGGCTCTGTTATTGGGCCTAGTTTCGGTGGCTTCTTCGCCAACCCCGCAAAGCAGTTCCCTGGTCTCTTTGGAGAAAACGAACTCTTCATTCGCTTCCCCTTCCTGCTGCCAAACCTTCTCCTGACCGTCTTTTTCCTCATCTCCGCCACTAGCGGCATCCTCTTTCTCAAGGTAAATATGCCACATGCCATGTTTGACAAGTCGACCATTAACTAGGTTAGGAAACTCTTCCAAGCAAGCAGGACGAACGTGACTGGGGCCTAGTTATTGGTCAGCGACTCACGCGGCCCTTTCACCGCGAGGAGGCATCTACTCGCAGGTGTTCTTTCGTCGATGGCGAAGCCACTGCTCCTCTCATACCCACGAAGGGTTTGGCTCAGAAGAAGGTCCCCCGCCGCTCCCACTCAATGAATGAGGTATTCACCCGCCAGACTGTCCTCAACCTTCTCGCCTATACATTTGTAGCCTTCCATTCCGTTGCCTATGACCAAACACTCACCGTCTTCTTACATCATCCCGTTATCGAACGGACTCCTGATAATTTTAAACTTCCTTTCTACTTCAATAGTGGATTTGGTCTTTCTTCTGGTCAAATCGGTAACATGTTTACCTTGTACGGAATTGTTTGCGCTCTTATTCAATTTCTGGTTTATCCTCCCCTCGTCAACCGGTTTGGAGTCCTGCGATGCTTCCGCGTCTGCTGTAAGTGCACCATCTGCTGAACCATCATAATGTCCTGGCTAATGTTCAAATAGGTGTCGTTGTTCCTTTCGCCTACTTCCTCACCCCGTACACTGTGCTTTTCGCAACCCAGAAGACTCGCCTGATTGCGCTATTAGCAGTCATGTTGCTCAAGGGTGCTGCTTCCATTGTCGCTTTCCCCTCCATCACCATTCTCCTCACCAACTCTGCCCCTTCTCTCAGTATCCTCGGAACACTGAATGGATTTGCTACCGCCTTTAGTGGTGTCGGGCGAGCTGTTGGCCCTGCGTCTACCGGTGCCATGTTCACTTGGGGTGCTGATAATAACTACGTCGTGGCCTCTTGGTTCTTCCTCATGTTTGTTGCCATCATCGGAGCTTTCCCCGTATTCCAAATCGTCGAGGGTGCGGGGCCCACCGCTTCGGTGGACAATAGCGATGCTGAGGACAGCGACTCATCTGCCGCCGCCACCCTATTGGACCCGGATAGCTGCGCAGTCTCGGATGATTCAGAAGCCGAGGATGACAGCAAGTCACGCCGACAGGCACATGGCTACGGCACTATGGGCAGCAGGAGACAATCGTAGACCTAAATTTAGGGTCAAGTTGTGTACATGTTGCATGCGTATTTCATGATACATGAGGAGGGAGCGTTGGGTTTAGTAATCTTGGACGTGACATGAGTTGATGGATGGATGTGATATTGCATTGCATAGAAGCATTATGGGCGTTGTGATTGGTCTTTCTAACCACTCATGGTGAAACGAGAGCACTAAGAAAAGGTGGATGGTTATTAGTTCAGATTAGCAGTATTAATAAGATTGTATGCCTTTGGTTTATATACAAGACGATGACTTCACATACTGCTGTGCAAATATAAGTGATGAGAGAAATATGTATTTCCCTCCTTTTTTCCTCCAGTGATCCCTATTCCTATCCAATCCTTCTGTTCCTTCCCATTTGTCCTCAATCTCATACAACAAAGAAAAAAAATATGCCTTGATATCACTAAAATGATAATGGAAAAACGCATCACAGACCGTTCCCCTCCAATGCGTAGGATTCTATCCCGGGAGCAAAAACAAAAAAAGACACCATATCATATCATATCATGTATGCTCTTTTCTCCGAGTAGTGAGCCATTCATTGATCGCTCATCCTTTTTTCCCAACGCCGTCGCAATGCCGTCAAAATGTGCCGATTCATACAAATGGAATAAAAATATTAAGGGTACATGAAATTGGCTTCTGTGCGGTCGTTTAAAATGTGGCGTTCACAGAGAGCTCTTGTTCGACTTTGTGTGACAAAAGAGGGGTGGAGGAAAAATAAAAGAAGGGGTAAGATGTTGCTCCCCCCCTATAAACAAGACGCTTCTTGTTTTCGTTCGACGTGACAACTTACCTGCCGTGGCTAGAATGGACGGGATTTCGCCCAAGCTCAGGGCGCCGTCTAGTAGCCTAAACGTATGGTGATCCCACGCCTCGTACGCCGCGGCCACGGAGGCCATCCCGATCATGCCACTGCCAGTCTTCGTGGCTCGGTTGTTGAAGTTGTTGCGGCGGCGGCGGCGGCGGCTGCTGCTGTTGCTGTTGCTGTCGTCGTAGTGGGCGAGGCTCCATTGTGGGATAGTAATCGTGTCCGTCCCTCTCGGCGCGTCGAACCCATCTGCGCCAGGGACTCGATCCACGCATCCTCCACTCGCTTTCCGCTGTGACTCCTCCCCTGTAATCTCTCTCAATACCGTGCTCGCGCTCGTCGCGCTCGCGGAACTGCTCGAGATCGGCTTCCATTTCACCCAGGCGAAGATATCCTCGGCCAACCCAGGCATCAATTGTCTCGGCAATTTGACGGAATCCATCGGTGTGTCCGCCACAGTGACCTGCCTTGAGGCCGCACATGACAAAGAGGTAGCTGTGGATCATCTCATGAAGAAACGTCGATATGAGGAGCCGGCGGTTGTATTTTGTGTCCTTGAGTATAGGGGAAGATAGGACGATGAGCGTCTCGTAGCCAGATGGGCGTGCACGCCGTACCGCTGTCGTACCGACGATGTGAGCCTGGTATTGAGAGCTGGCCGGGTGACTCCAGTCCCAAGCGACGCGGCCCGCCAGGCGGTTGTCAAAGAACAGCTCGTTAGCAGCGGAGAATATGCTTCGCAGAGCATCATTGTCCAGCGGCCAGTCCGGGGTATTGCCGCGCTGCTTAGGGTTGATAAGTGTCTTGAGGATACGGCTGTGCTGCGAGTCCGGGTGCCGCCGGCGGGGTGTGTGACCAGCGACATGGTCCAGCACGAGGCGAGCAGCCTCATTGTCGTCGAGATAGCCGGCCTCTTCATCGTCTTCAGGCCCAAGATTGGTAAACGAATGCTGAGTAGTGTCAGAGGATATCGAGATGCCAGAGGCCGTGCGTTCCATGCCACACGAGCCCGGAGGCGGTCCGACGGGGCCCGGCGGTGCTAGGACGGGGCCCATGCTACCGGGAGCGGACCCGGGCCCGAAGCCGAGCGGAGATATGGGAGCAAACTCGGGAGTGGGTGAACGCTCCCGGATGACGTAGAAGGGCCGCTTTTTGGCAACTGGAATGGGCTCGCGAGTTAAAAATGGAATGGGGGGCGGTGGAGTGGCGTCGATGTCGCGGTCGTAGTCGTGATCATGATGGTAATAGTCGTCATCTATAGGGTAGTTGAAGCTATCACCGGTGCCAGTCGCAGGCCGGTAGCTCCCCGGCAGGTCATTGTGCTGGAGTGCGTAGCGATTGACGGTGCTGTAGCCGTATTCGCCGTGGCCAAAGGTCGGCTCGTATCCATCTGGGCGAAATTCGTCGATTCTGTACCTGGTTCGCTTGAATTCGACAGTATCGCCACCGTCGCCACCGTCGGATTGGCTCACCCTCCGCTTTCCGGCGTGGATGTACGGCCTCCCAGCGGCGGCTCCTTGCGAATGATCCCCGTCACCTACCCAAAAGGCCATGGGACATGCTCAACCGGGGTCAACGTCAACGGGGTCGTTAACGTCGACAGCTGGAAAAGGTTGAAGAAGAGAAGATAGTCACATATATGCCGTGACACCGTGGCTGGTGGATGGAGGTGCCTGGAAGCGGGTGGCGGCAAATGTGATCACACCACCCGTCGGGGAAACTCTTCCGGACCGGGATTGTGTAGGAAAGGACCGGTTCTCGAATCCGAATGTCAAGCAGAGTGAGAGTGAAGGTGAAAAGTGAAGATGGAAATGCAGATGCAGTGCCCCTGGCGGCTAGATGCGTGCGGTGTGTGCCAGGGAGCTTGTCGGTGAGTCGGTGAGCCCGGGGGCTGGATGGAGTGTGGTGCGGAAGAGTGTGGTCGGATCGCGTGGCGGTCGGGTAGAAAAGGCACACAAGGGAGAAGGGAAGAATGGATGACGATGAAGAATGACGATGAAGGAAGACAGACCGAACTGCAAAAAAAGAAGAGGAGGTGTAGGAAAAGAGGAGACCAGGAATGAGAGGAATGGAGAAAACAGAGTTCGCCGTCAATGCGTGGAGTGCGATCGATCGTACAGTAGTCGGTTCGCCGTGTCGTTTGATCCGCCTTTCCGACGCTGGTGCGAGATGGGGACTTCGGAAGAGGCGTCAAGCAGAAACCAGACTAGACGTAAAAAGCGAAAGGGCGAGATGCGGGAACCTCCAGCCCAAATATGCCCGTCCAGCAGACACCCGAGAGCGAGACAGAGGCCCAGCGACCCAGCGAAGGCCCAGCAGGAGGCGGCCTAGCACGACCTTGGGGGGCGTGACATGGCGGGTGTCGACGAGAGAGGACCCAGACGGGCCTTGGCCCAATACCATGCTATGCCATGCGCTGCCAAATCACCCACCAGGGAATCCTTGCATTAGAGGCCAAGGCGAAGGGCGAAAAGCCACTGGCACACGCGACGCAGACGTCGACACAGGATGCAAGAATGATCCCTGGGCCCCATGGATCGATCGCCGGCCGCCTCACTCTCCTCTGGCAGTACGGGCGGCCCTTTTACCTCTCCCGCTCTGTCTCTCGCTGCTTTCCCATGAGAATGAGATGAGATGAGACGACGCGGGGCCCAATGACGGCCTGAGAGCTGTTTTCCTGTTTCGTTGCTAAAGAGACTAGAGCCTTTCCCACCTGGCCTAGGCGCCGTATGTTGGCTCTGTGATAGGCACTTGCTCAACGCCTGGACCAGCGCCCGGTCGGTCGGCTCTTCACGTCACGGAGATGCGATAGGCTGCCCAGTCACCACTTGCGCATAAGAGAAACCGAGCCAAGGACGCTCCACAAGCGGTGAGATGGCGAGATGGCGTGTAACAGCGCATATCAGCTGTGTGGGAGCAAAACCCTCTCAAGAAAAAAAAGAGTGGCCAAGGACCCGGCGGGAAACAGGGCGAGACATTGCTGCATAGTACTGCCACACACTGCTGTTGCTGCTGCTGCTGCTGCTGCTGCTACTCATGTATGCACCTGCGGGTGGGCTCCCTCAAAACGATATGCCGTCTGAGACTAAGAGGCTGATGAGGCCCGTCCCTGATTCGAAAAGGTCATCCCAAAGTTTGTTGCCCACGACGAACACATCCATCCAGGGATGTTCCCTCCCCTCTGCTATCCCAGGGCCATGGAGCCGTAGCACTGGCCATCGTTTGACACAATTTCCAAGGCCGAAACAAGTCATTGATTTGCGTGGCAGTCCAGGACTCCCCATGAAACATGCCCGTCCCTCGTTACCCTTTCCCTCCCATTTTTTGCCCACCCGTCCCATCATCCCATTTCCCTCTCGGCCTTTGGCGCTGTCATCTGCACGGCCCCGCCAAACCTGCCCCGTGAGGCGAAATGCTCTAGTGGCTTTCCAAGCTCCGCTTCCCTCGAGCTTGAGGAGCTGACAGCGCAGCTCTTCTCCACCACCAAAAGCCCACTTCCCGCAGGCCGCGTTTCCTTGTTGGAGTCGTTAATCATTTACGATGGACTCGTCCCAACCATTCCAACCGTCCCAGGCTGATCCCGTTTTATCCATCAATGCGCATGGGCGTGCATGTCTCATACGACAGACATATCGCTCCCATCTTATTGACCACGCCAACTGCCGACCCGCTAGCAATTCGTACCTAATGAATGGCTGAAAAAAAAAAAGGCCCAACGTGTGTTTCAACCTCAAAAAAATCTAGCATGTCAATCTATAGCAAACTGAGATAATAACCTTCCTTTTGCGGCACGGTATCCGCCTCGCTCGCCCAGACTATGGTGGTAGTTCTTGACTCGGTACGGAGAATTTAATATTCTGTTGGGGCCCGCTGAGTTTATTGGCCCAGGCGCCTCTGGCTAGCTCGGTGATTGGCCGCCCTGAGTTTCTTGCTCACGCCCCAAGGTCCAAAACGTCTACACCACAACTAAAACGGCTTTGATAGTTGTTGCATGGGTACGGTACTCAATTTCCATCTGGAACGTGCTCCCGGGTGGCGGACGGGACTTGGTGCAGATGCCACGTGATGCCGATTAATTAATTAATCACCGAGAGACAACCATCGCTGTCTCGACTACGAGAGTGGGATATCCGTACATTCTTCCCCACGTTGACCCAATGACGCCGGCAACTAGAGCCAGATGTGGAACGCCGCCGCCCGCCAGCAGAGCGCGAGACCAGACGCAGAATGCAGTGGCGGATGCACATGGGGTATTGGGGATGCAAACGCAGACTGCATCGCATACACAGGACGCATACATGTACATGTACATGAGCGTGAGCGTCAGAGTGAGAGTGACTCAAACTCATCGTCGCTGGCCAACGTGCCACACAAATCAGAAGCCCCACGAAGCAACACTGGGCAAACCATAAGTTGTCGAGGCCCGAGAACCACACAGCCCGCCGGCGCAACTCGCAAGGACTGGTTAAGGCTAAGCCCGCTGCTAACTATGTTCCAGAGCTGACATGCAGCGCTCTCGCCGCCTATAACCCCCCCTCACTCCCCTTAAGCGACCATCCTCTGTCGATCCCCGCGCCAACCTTCAACCAACGCCGCATCCCAGAAACCATGCCGGGCCACCACATTCTCTCACACGCAGCATGCCTACCTATGCAAGCATCTTTGCCATGTCATGCTGTGCCATGGCGTTCCCACTCGCCACTGCCTGCACCACGCACATCAGCTAGACCAGCTAGCCTGGTCTTTCTCACGCTGCCATGCATCCACGACTCTCGAACAAGCTCGCCTTGCCCACCCGTCGACCCTCTTTCAACTCCAGTTACACACTTGGAGAGGGGCGGCCTCATCTCCACTGTCGATCGTCCTCACAACGTCTCTCTTTAATGGCGGTCAAGTGAGGAAGCTTGTCTCTGCCACCCAGGATCTTGCCTGCAATTTGGACCATATTCCGTCCATGATTCGTATCCTACATTACAGAAGCCTTCTTTTTTGGTCTCGCTACTCCTTTTTTGCCTCGAAATGGTTGGGCAATCCCATCCCACCCCATTGTCTCATTAACGCCCGCTTGCAGCGCCGTCTGCATGCATCATCTACCACGGCGGCCGAATTCATCTCCTCCTCACTGATGGGTCCAATCCGAGCCCCTGTACGAACCGCACTTCGTCTGCCTGCCGCTCCAGCGCCTCCCGCATCTTCTCGCTGTATCTGCGTCGCTCCTCTTCGTCTGACGCGCCCTCGGCCTTTGCCTCTTCAAAATCTCCCGGGGTGAAGAGTGCCTCTCCCGTGAAGCTGACCATCCCCAGCTTTTCTCCCGTCCAGAACAGGATGTTGTCCTCGTTGGGTCGTTCTCGGCCATGCTTTGACTTTGTTGACATGATTTTGCGAGCCAGATCGTCAGATCCAGGCATAGAAGCAAAAAGAGATGACTGTGATGGCGTGTCACTGTGTCCGATCCGGATCCTCCGGCACTCTGTGTGTCCGTCCCTTTCAAACCACTTGATGAGTCCGGCCCCATCAGAAAAAGCAATCTTTGTCCCGTGGTTAGCCACTGACAGAATGATCGACGATGCAGCCTTGTATCGATTCTTCATTGTCGAGTTTTGCAACACGGCGCTGCCGTCTGAATGAACTGCGGAACTCAACCCATACAGTTCCAGGGATCCCTTTGTCTTGTACTCCCCACCAGCTATTAGCGTGCGACCATTTCCAACTGTCTTACACAGCGCCACCTTCTCGGCCGAGAGCTCTCCCCGACGCCTCACTTCGTGGTCCACCGTAGAGAATGGGTAAGGCAGCGCCGCTAGGCTTGAGAGACGCGACCCCGAATAGATGGACCCCATGATCTTGGGGAATTTTCGTCGATCGTAGTGCAGAATATTCGAAAACCGCCCCGCAACGTAAATATCATCCGACACCATCTCTCCGTCGTCCGCCCGTGGCAGATGGAGAATGCTGATCGGCGTGGGCTGAGACAGCGAGGCGTAGGGTGGCAGAGGCTTCGGGTCGAATAACGCCTTGAAAGGGCTATTATTGTCCCACACGGGCTCGTCAACCCGCTCCACCACATCCCGATTCACACTTGTCCTCGCCCTAAAATCGTGAAGATGAATCCCCAATGACGTGCCCACCGTTAGCGGGACGCCATCGTGGACTTGTGACAACGTAGTGATGGACCACTCAAACGAGTCTCGGTTGACGACTTCCAGCCTATTGAGATCGACTTCGAGAAGGTCTTTGGCACGAAAACATGAATTAGTCGGGCCGGAGAAGACCACGGGGTCAGGAACACTTACGACTCTGAACAGCAAAAAAAGCACGGTGATTGTTGTGATTCACGCTGACGCACTCCGTCACCCCCGAATCGATCCTCTTAGACCGCCTGATTTTATCATTGCACTTTTTGTTCATGAACAAAATCTCCGGTTCGCTAGTTGCGACGATCCCGCCTCGCTTACCCCTACTGCCATTGACGTCCCACAGGCACACTGATCCGTCATCTAGTGGAGAGACTGCCAGCAAGGTGCCAATTCCATCATCTCCATTATTCGGACTGTAGAGTGCCATACCCCGAGCCTCGACCGATTGCATCATCCCCCCTTCCTTTACCCGCGGGATCTGCAGCCAGTTGACACAAGTAGGGCCATTACGTTGGATGTACTCGTCGTACCAAGAGACCTGTTCCCCAGGGAATGCTGGATCCCAATTCGCCATGTCCTGGAGCAACTGCAGGTGCTCCCGATGGTTCTGTTGTGACTCATCCTCTTCTGGGGGCGACAGGCTGTAGCTTTCTCCAGCTGCTGCCTCTATCCTATCGTCTAGGGATGCTGTAGGATCAACACAAGTTGAAATGGGCTGGGCGGAGGCCGCTAGGAAGCGACGGCGGTTTTGGAGAAAGTGGTACCACGATGAACGTTCGAAGCAATGGCGTTTCCATAGCTCGTGATCCAGGCACACGTCGCGGAGCCTGCGAGAAACAAGCTGCAATTTGGGTAGATAATGCGGTTCGAGAACTGGCCATGGGTGCAGTTAGCGGAGCAGATTCAATTCGGGGGGTGGGGCGACCGCGCGTAGGTAGCACTGACAGCACACTATCTGGAGCAGGATCTCATCAGGGAGCTCGTCGAGACGCCTATGCGGAGACCCGGGGTCGTCCATAACGCACGCCGATGAGGCGGGAGGCCAGAGGGCAGCGTGTAGGAGTCGATGAGGGCCGACGGAGGCTCCGGGGGGGAGGAGAGTTGAAGGAGAACGAGAGGGGCAGCCCAAGGACGATCCTGAAGGTTCCCGTTCGGCCCTCCAGGGTCAGATGGTTGCGGACCGGTCGCAGGGCCTTGGGACGGAGAAGCTGGGGTCCTAGCGGCGAGGAACAGCCCCAGCGCGGCCAGGGTTATCGCGATAAGCGACAGCCAAGGCGCCAGATACTGAATGAAATGATGGGTTAAGCGACGCTACGCCCACTCGCTGGTGTTGGCGCCACCGTTGCGGTAATACAGGAGCAGCTAACCTTGCTTCCCGCCAGAGTGTGGATGGGCGGCTCTGGATCCAGGCTGTCGCGTTGGGACGAGATCGATCGTTCTGGGGCCTAGATGCACCAGGCGGTTCCATGCTGGACTCGAGGGCGCGCGGGGTTGGACAGCTGGAGGGTTTGATTGTACCGTACCGTCTTGGTAAGCAGCCGACTCCCCGCAAATGTCGATCCTGCAAATTCAAGTCTAGCTTGTCCAGGCGGATGAATGTGAAGGGATGGACGCATGGATGCATCCGGTGGTGGATCATTCATTAGTAAAATCTAAGTCTAAGGTTCGCATTGGTGCAACCATGGGCCTCGTCTATCAACCAACCCAGTGTCGAAATACCGGAATAGTCCAAATGATGCATACTCAGCAGTACTATTCTACCTAAGCCAATACGGCTCTCGTCATGGTACATTGCACTTTCTCCCCTCGTGCCTCCGTCTTTCTTCCGTGACATGTTCTCTGCGCCACCGTGGCTGGAAACTACGGAAATGTGAGGTGCGGTTTGCTGAGCACCTGTCAAGCAGCTGCCAACGATTGAAGCTCCAAAACCTCACCCGCCGTTTTGCGTTCAAATAGTCATAATTGGAAGTGACCTGGTTTTTGATGCCTGAGTCAGCTCCCACTTCGCTTGTTTTTCGTGCATTGAATCATGACGCGTGAATATACAACGCGCATGCCGAGTCATCCCCAAAATAACACACTCTGTTCACTCACCTCGCGTCAACAAAGAGAACAACTTCTGCGGAGCAAGTCCTCACCTCCCGCAAACCCAATCGGAGATTATCCTTCTTAACTCCCTTTCATCCCATGATTCTGTGTTTTCATCAGCAATCCATTTAAATCGCCGAACCGAAGGCCTCGCCTTCTTTAAAATCGCAACCCAATCAGTCAAACGGTATAGCCCACTGGTCTTGGGCATGTGCTTTTCTTGAAATGGAGAGACCTCCAATTATGAAGCCTCTATCTGAAAATGTAAGTTGGTTGGCTTACAGTGATAAGAACAAGCTACTAATTTAACTAGTCTCTTCCATCAACATTGACAACAAGCCAACGCTCAGGCCAGAAAGCTCAGAGTACTTGCCACAGCATCTTTTCGACTATTTCTTCAAAATCCGCTCCTTTCGTCGTTTCCGGCTCTGACCAAGATATTCAACTGGAAGACTTTTCGTATATCAAAGCCCACATTCCACGAGGAGCTACTCCAGAACCCCAAGGTTTCGTCTTAGAGTGTCCTTCCCGGCTCCCAAAATGCAAGGACAGAGCAGTCAATGGTCAAGCACGAATTGTCTCTATGGATGGTGGCACCACGGCTTCGGAATGGGAGACCATCGCCCCCAACGAAGAGTTCGAAGACACTCGAGTTTCTCAACATCAACCTAGGCGCCAAAAGAATACTAGTCTCGTCTTCCATGCTCAAGAAATCAACAACTCCATGGCTAGCCAGCAAAACAACCCCGCAAAGTTAGACAGACACATCACCTTGCATTTACCTCGGGAACTCCATAGCCAAGCTAAAACACAGTTTCCTCGCATGCACTCTTTTCACTCAGTTTCCAGCCTTTACAGCGATGGAGACGGACTGAATGCGGTTCATGGTCGGAACCCTTCCATCATCAACGAGACCCTCAGGATCTCAGAGCTAAACGAGCAGCCTCGGCACAGTGATCTCCCCAACTCCCGGCCTCAGATGCTTAGGACAATCTCCAAAGCTTCAAGCAGTACAAATGGTGATCCATTCAAGTATGACGGAGAGCAATACTCTGGATTTCTTCAGTCATCTGCTGAAAGGGAGATCAGCGATGCGCTCCATCGTGCCGGAGGAAGCGCCATGTCTAAAGAGACCCGATTTCCGTTTACGCAAGAAGACGACCTTCATAAAGTCGAAAAAAAGGGCACAAATGTCTCCTCTTTCTATAATCCGGCCGCTATTCGATCGACCTAGAACTTCGACGAACAGATAAAGATCCCCGTACTTCACAAACGAGAAAACGGCCCTCGGCTGAAATCCGAACCCTCTTGTCGGCGCATCAGCGGTATCGCAACTCTCATACGGTCAGAAACGCCGACCGGCAACGAAGCAGATTGGCAGACTGTTACCACGGATCAGAACATGGACTACGCGCTTCAAGAAACTCACGATAACATTGCCAAAGGTACCGGTAGCAGCCTTGCCGATGTATCAGATATAACTGAGTACCACTACCCTCGAGAGTACGGATCAACGGAAAGAATCATTCAGCATCCACCCCCCCGTGGTATTACTCCAGTCTCGTTTCATTTGGCTAGAGACAAACGGCGAAACACTTCAGTCGTAGTTCCCAGGTACGTCTCTCCATACCCAGGGACTTCTACGCAGAATTCGATTCGAAGTTTTCCTCAACCTGCTTTGGGGGCCTCTGAAAGCACATCTCGCTTCTCGAATCTCTTTCGTCGAGACGCGACCACGCATAAACCAATCGGTCAAAACGGTGTTCTCGGCGGGCACTGTAGACGAGATAGCTATCAAACACTCGACTCGGACACCAACCCATTGGAACGTAGTAGGCAAGACGTCAATGTCACTGCTCAACTGGAGAAAAACGAAAAGTTCAAGTGGCCCCGTATTCGAGGGAGTCTTGGGAGAGATCCGCCAAAGACGGTCTTGACCATCTTAGACCAGCCTCTGTACAGACTTGGCATAAAAGAACCTCCAGAGTCTAAAAGAGCATTGAATATTGCACAAGATGAGTTGTCGGCCAAGCTTCCTCAGCTCCACTTCCCTTTAATCAGTTTACCAGAAGCATCAATGCTACAACATGTCCGGAGAGAGCGAGGAGAAGAAGATCATACTAACCCCGCAGGGTCGTTTGCAGGTAGGGTAAGATCTGAAACTGGCAGTACGGTGAATTCACCCGCACCAGCTGAAACTTCATCAATGAACCGACGTTATGGCTCAACTGAATTTCAAAGAGAAACCATCACCAGACCAGCCCCAGTCCACCACTACCACGGGGTAAATGAAATGATTCGACGCGATTGTGAGTTTTCAAAATGGATTAAATGAACTTTCTAACATGTTCATAGCAAGCGAGAGGATTGGTGATATTCTTATTTCATCGTCAGAAATTCTGGATACTCCGCTGGGCAATGGACCACAAACTCCGGTCAAAAAGAATTGGTATCGGGATTTTCACCAAGACGAGTCTACAATCTATGGAGGACTATCTCGAGGTCGTGGTTTTTCTTCAAGCACATTGGAAAGAAGAGCTAGGAGGATGCAACCCGGATACCTTGACGACGGATGCGTCTTTTCACCCTCTGAGATGGACCTCATCGAGACAGCCAGAGAAAACATTCTTGCTCGTCGCCGACTGCCAAACGAGAACGACAAGAAGGCGAACACATTGTTCATTGCCATTTTACTCTTGACTTCTATTTTCCCCTTTATCGGACTTCTCGCTATTTGGGGAAAATTTGACTCAACCATTTCATGGTATACACACGGCAATATACACGTCTTGAGCCTAGGTCAAAGGCGAAAGCTGAAAAATCTGCTTCTCATCGAAGCGGTTCTACTTCCAGCACTAATCATCTCGCTGTCTGTCTACTACGCGACTCATTAGATAATGAGCAATGCCCAAACATGATGATTTGGATTGATATGGTATCAAGGTTGGGGCAATTTCAGAAATTCACTACATTCAAAGGATGACGATGGGCACAAATAGGACGCGTTGATTAGAACCTAGTTAGTTTTGAATGAAATCGGGGTTAAAATTGGCGCACTGAAACATCTTCACGAAAAGGGGTCTTTGATCATGTGGAATTCAACGGATGTATGCACGGGATTTGCAATTAGGATGTTTAAAGTCCTATGCTCAGATTCACAATGTCGAATACTCTGCCGTACAGGATTGCCAATCCAGAACCCCATGACATGCTTATCCCGCACATCATACGGTTTGTATCAGTCAATACTCGTTCATTTCTTGCTTCCAGAGGATCCAGAATTGCCACTGGGGGGTGTGTAGGTCGAGCCACCCTGGCCGTTGTTGTAGTAGGTGCTCCCGTTAGGGTTGGAGTAACAGTAAGATCCATCTCTGAAACAGGTCTGTGTCAGTTCTATGGTTTTGCGACTCAAAATACACAATAGATTTAATTATGGGTAAGAGCAAGACGGACCTATTAGAGTAGTGGTACGAGTTAGAGTTGGATGCACTAGAACCATAGTCACGAGCACAGTAGTGGTTACCCTGTGATAACGTTAGTGTGAGGACAGTATCAACGAATCTGCATGAATCCGCACCTGGCTGTTGGTACCACTGCTCTTGTAGGTGTAGCTGTCAGGCATGGTGATGGTGATGGTTGCTGGTGATCTTGGTGGAGGATGTTCTGTTGGTGTTGCAGAGAAGGAGAAAGTTGAGAAGTATGCTAGTTCGGGGGCGGGGGAGTTAGGGATACCTTAAATAGGAGTGCAATTCACCCAAGAAGGCACGTTCAAAGGCTAGCAAACAAAGCAAACATAAACAAGTTCAACAACGAATGTGCGGGGGAGAAGCATGTGGCACAAATCGCCAAGTTGTCAGAAGTCGTCAACGATGAACGAATAAAATAGAATAAAACAAAAGGTACAATAGAAACATATGCAATATTAATCTACAGTCGTTTTTTTGCTATTATATTTATTTACTTTACCTAGACACTTTGGGCCTCTGTATTGATTTATCTTATGGAGCGCTCCTTTATTTTTGTCACCTGTAGGGTGGGATATGCGCGGCCTCGGCGAGGAGCTGACCCCGCTTGAAAGTCAATACCACTGTACAAACGTGATCAGCCCCATTAAAACAAAGCAAATAATTATGACGTGGGTTTGCATATGCAAACTAGCAGCTTGGTTGTTGATAGCTATAAGATTGGATTGATGCTTTATCTGGGCGGAGAAGCGACTAAACGCTGCGGCGATGGCAAATTGTGACCTTATATGAGGTGGGTGGTGCTAGCGAGAATAAACTCTACAACTAACTTCGGACAAATTGGGCCATTGCCACGCGAATTGAGTGACTCCTTCCGCTTTGATCATGGTGGAGGCATTCGCGTGCTAATTACCACAACTTAGTTGGTGGGAGTGCAGTCAAGGCATCACGTACAGTCTGCCTAGTCCGGGAAACTAGTTAGGTGTTCTTGTTTGGGAAGAGGCGAGCTTTGTCTCCAATATAATTCGAGAGAAACCTGCACCGCCTCATGAGTTCGGCACTGACCGAGAGTTCCGGTGCCTTTCTAAAATCATCATCTAGGGGTCAAGATACTGCGTGCATACTATTTGTTCTAATCTAACAGTGGTATATGATATTATCACGCCAGACCCTGGTCTGTTCAAGTCATTTTAGTGAGGCCTAAAGTGAAGAGGTTAACAAGTCAGCCAGTCTAGTAGATCTGGGAGATGACTATGGTGGGAAAAGAGGACGAGCAATCCTTGTGGTGATGACTTGGCTACTATCTTCGAAGAGCAAATATTTTGGCGGGCGTATTCACTTCCCGTAGTTAACACAGTTGAAATTAAGCATATTTGTCACAAGGATGGAGCATCGCCAAGAATGTGCTATGATGTAATAATTTGGCGGGTTTATCCGCTGAATACAAGGTCGGAGTTGATATGCCGGCCGGCATTTGACCGTAAATCCCTGTATTCTGCTGAGTGAGAGGAGTTTCGGACGAATTCAGGATAGGTTCCTAGGTGATAGTGGGGTTCACGGTTCCAAGACGCACACAACGAGGCTTCTGAGGCTTTGGACTTGCAGGAAAATGGGAACGGAAAACAGATTCGGCCGAATGGTATTTGTAATGCGACATTAGATTGGCTAATTGATTTTATAGCATAATGCGACCCACCAGTAATTGGCATTCGCCATCCCTCCTGATAATATACTGTATTATAAATCTAGAGGGATTCATCTGTATATAAATGGAGGTTAAGACCGGCGATGATGGTACTAGGAAAGACCCAAACGTCAGTGTTCATACATTCCGCTCTATCTGATCAATTCGTGTTCTTGGCACATTCATCATGACACCTAAAATCTTTTTGTAAGTCGCCCTATATAATGTAAAACCTACGAACCCTCACTGACACCTTGATCCTCTCATAGTACGGGCGCTACAGGTACAGAATGCCTGCCATGCTAAAATAAACCATTTCTTATTGAGAAATCTTGTGATTAGGCTTTATCGGGGGCAGTGTATTCAACCGGCTGCATGATGCCCATCCTGACTACGACTTTACTCTCTTTGTGCGGGACGAAAACCGTGGCAAACCTATTTCCGCCAAGTACCCAAACGTGAAATTTGTCTACGGCACACTCGAGGATTCTGACGTCCTTAAAAAGGCTGCATCTGCGGCCGATATTGTTATCCGTAAGCCAACTGCGGCCTGTAGACACTATCAGAGCTAATGGAATTTGTCTAGACACGGCACTCTCCGCTGATGACAGTCCCTCAGCTAATGCCATTGCTGATGGACTTGCTGTCGGTCATACGCCCGAAAATCCTGGATACTGGATCCATTTATCAGGGTCGGGAATTTTGATTTGGTATGATCTGCAGAATGGCCGCTTTGGAGAGGCTCCTCTTCCTCGAGAGACATACAACGACATCGACGACATCGATCGAATCCTTGACCTCCCCGATAGCGCGCTCCATCGCAACATCGAGAAAAAGGTCCAGGAAACCAACTCGGATGCGGTCAAGACCATTATAGTCTCTCCTCCTACGGTATATGGAACGGGTAGCGGGACTACCAACACCCGCAGCATCCAGGTCACGGGTCTCGCCCGTGCAGCACTCCAGCTGGGCTATGCTCCGATCGCAGGCATTGGAAAGACAGAGTGGGACAATGTCCACATTGATGACCTCGCAGATCTCTTTGTAAAATTTGTTGATGCTACACAGGATCCTTCAAAGAGGGATAACCCAGAAATTATTGGGCGGAAGGCGTACTACTTTGCGCGACAAGGTGAACACAAGTGGGCCGATGTCGCTCATTGGGTTGCCGAGGAGGCAGCTCGCCAAGGATATCTGTCAGAGCCGGCGACGAAGTCGCTCACACAAAAGGAGCTGGAGGCTACTGGCATATTGGCTGGGATATCATGGGGAGTCAACTCCAAGGGAGTGGCTGCACGGGCCAAAAAGTATCTGGACTGGGAGCCCAAGGCACCAGCCTTGAAAGATACCATCGCCGAGACTATTTTGGTGGAAGCCAAAATTCTGGGGATAACGTCCAAGAACGCATCAGCTTAAGCGAAGCGGGATTGGTCAGGACAATGATGGGTAAGTGAGGGAATTTCTGACAATGGCTGCAATTATCTTTCAAGGCTTGGATCATAGGACAATGCAGGGCCGATTGCTTTTCAGAAACCGAGTCATGTTGGCAGTCAGCCTGGTAGTCAGCCAATAACTTCATCTGTGTATTGGCATATACTGGCAAACCGATCTCATTCAATGTGATTTACTCACTTGTCATATGCTGAGCCCTAAGATCAGGCATGTTAGGTACCCTTGGATAATACTGCGTGGTACATACATATATGGGTTGACCTGTTATTTTGTTCACCATTTAAAATATCAAACCCTTGATGCTCATTTTATTCATATTCGTTGTTTCTCTTTATGGTCGCTTTCCCCAGAAAGTCAGACCAGTGCGAGTTCGTGGATTATAACATTTCGCATCCCACTATATTAAGCATTCACAATTTGCGACTTGACGGGGAACATCGATGGTCACCTGGTCAATAGAGATGCCCCACCACTGGCCGTTATCATGATTGTGGGACAAGGGTTTTTTTTTCATGGTGGAGGGGCAGTCTTGCGCACGAGCGGAGTGCCCCTCCGAAGGCGGTAACTAGGCGGCAATGGCGGGCATAGTCGCACACACTCAACCGGTTTGCCGACGGCGCAGTTTCTGAATCGGCGCAGCCGTCAGTCGCCTCACTTGTATGCGTAGTCTGGAGGAAGTCGGTTCAACGGGCAGCCGAGTCAGGCATCTATTGCCACCGAACGGTGTTCCAGGCCGTTGACCGTCTTTTTCGGGGGGCTATGAAAAGACTTTTCGAAGGCTTGATGATACTCGGCGCGTATTAGTGGCAATGGCAGAAAAGTTTGACTGTCCCGCTGGTACATCGGCCATTGCCCACGGCCCAACCCCCGTTGTACCCGTGTATTGTGATGTACACTGTAGGAGGCCGTGTTATACATGTCTGTGGCATGAGAGTCAGGGCTACGACCGCAGCGCCAGCCACAAAATAATTAAAAAAAAATCAAGGACAAAATGTAACGGCTGCAAATTCATGACATCGTCCAATTAACGAATTAAAAAATAAAATAAATAAATAATAATAACATAAACAGGCACTGATGATCAAACCCTTGCCTACCCTCAATGCCCAACCATAACTCGGGTCAATGCAATACCAACGACGCAATCGAGTCAGGCTTAGAATTTGCGGGCTTCCCATTTCTCGCATGTCCAGACAATTTGTTGCCCCGGCGCACGCCCCAAACAAAGCCGACCGTCGCCATGATGAGCCCGAATGAAAAAAAAAAAAAAAGAACCGGGGCCCTGAAAAAACTCAGGCGAAGGGCGATACCTGATTAGGTTTAGTGGAGGGGATCTTTTACAGCCCACTCTGCTGACCCCACTTGGCAGAAAAAGTCGAGTTCACAGGTCGACCCAAAATTTATTACCCGGGTCTTTCACAAAATCTGGTTGGGAGAATTTCTTTCACTGAAACCCCACGTTCTTCCTTTCTCATCCTCTCTTCCATCAAAAGCCTTTCAGACATCAAAATGGCGGACGAAGTGTATGACGGTGCCATTGGCATTGACTTGGGTGAGTCCTGATCCTTCTCTATGCCCTCGCTCTGCGCTGCTTCCAATCGCGCTTCCCCCGCGCCGTCTGGTTGCCCTGCTTTTTCTCCCACGCCGTCAGGCGGCAGGGCGAGAGGGCTAGGAAACACCAAACCACACAGCCCGGCATCAAAAATGCATCGAAAATTCTCTCGACAGCCAACTAACCACCGCTCTGCACAGGTACCACCTACTCCTGCGTTGCTACGTACGAGGGTACCAATGTCGAAATCATTGCCAACGAGCAGGGTTCTTTCACCACCCCTTCTTTCGTTTCCTTCACCGATAAGGAGCGTCTGATTGGTGAGGCCGCCAAGAACAATGCTGCCATGAACCCCCGCAACACTGTTTTCGATGCCAAGTGAGTTTTTCCGCTCTTCGACCTGAATACTTGTGGAAACCTCGGTTTTCTGACTGCAAACTTCTCCAGGCGTCTGATCGGTCGCCGCTTCGACGACCCTACCGTCAAGAAGGACATTGAGTCGTGGCCCTTCAAGATCGTCGATGACAACGGCACCCCCAAGATCGAGGTCGAGTACCTCGGCGAGAACAAGACTTTCTCCGCCCAGGAGATCTCCTCCATGGTTCTCACCAAGGTAAGAATTTCCTCGCACTATGCGCATCCCACTTCGCTTCTACCCCCGCCCCCGCGCTAGTGAGATTTAGGAATTTTTTTTTCTAACCCCCGCCACAGATGAAGGAGATTGCCGAGACCAAGCTTGGCAAGAAGGTTGAGAAGGCCGTCATCACTGTCCCTGCCTACTTCAACGACAACCAGCGACAGGCCACCAAGGATGCTGGTGCCATCGCCGGTCTTAACGTCCTCCGTATCATCAACGAGCCTACCGCCGCCGCTATCGCCTACGGTCTTGGTTCTGGCAAGTCTGAGAAGGAGCGCAACGTCCTGATCTACGATCTTGGTGGTGGTACTTTCGATGTCTCCCTCCTCACCATCCAGGGCGGTGTCTTCACCGTCAAGGCTACTGCTGGTGACACCCACTTGGGTGGTCAGGATTTCGACACCAACCTCCTTGACCACTGCAAGAAGGACTTCCAGCGAAAGAGCAAGAAGGATCTCTCCGGAGATGCTCGTGCCCTCCGTCGTCTCCGAACTGCTTGCGAGCGTGCCAAGCGTACCCTCTCCAGCGGTGCCCAGGCCACCATCGAGATTGACTCTCTCTTCGATGGTGAGGACTTCCAGATGACCATCACCCGTGCCAGGTTCGAGGAGCTCAACGCCAAGGCTTTCTCCGGCACCCTTGAGCCCGTCGCCCAGGTCCTCAAGGACTCTGGTGTCAACAAGTCCGCCGTCGACGAGATCGTCCTTGTCGGTGGTTCCACCCGTATCCCCAAGATCCAGAAGCTTCTGTCCGACTTCTTCGACGGCAAGAAGCTTGAGAAGTCCATCAACCCCGATGAGGCCGTCGCCTACGGTGCTGCCGTCCAGGCCGGTATCCTCTCCGGCAAGGCTCAGTCCGCTGAGACTGCTGACCTCCTCCTCCTCGATGTCGTTCCCCTGTCTCTGGGTGTCGCCATGGAGGGTAACATCTTCGCTCCTGTCGTTCCCCGAGGACAGACCGTCCCCACCATCAAGAAGCGAACCTTCACCACTGTTGCCGACAACCAGCAGACCGTCCAGTTCCCCGTCTACCAGGGTGAGCGTGTCAACTGTGAGGACAACACCTCCCTGGGTGAGTTCACCCTTGCTCCTATCCCTCCCATGAGGGCTGGTGAGGCCGTCCTCGAGTGTGTCTTCGAGGTCGATGTCAACGGTATCCTCAAGGTCACCGCCACTGAGAAGACCTCTGGCCGCTCTGCCAACATCACCATTGCCAACTCCGTCGGCAAGCTTTCCACCGACGAGATTGAGAAGATGGTCAACGATGCCGAGAAGTTCAAGTCCAACGACACCGAGTTCCAGGACAAGCACGAGGCCAAGCAGAAGCTCGAGAGCTACCTCGCCCGTGCTGAGGAGATCATCTCCGACCCCACCATGAGCCTCAAGCTCAAGCGTGCTCAGAAGGAGAACATTGAGAAGGAGATGGGCGCCGCCATGGCCGCCCTCGAGATTGGCGAGACCACCGCCGCCGACCTCAGGAAGCTTGAGCTTAACATCAAGCGCCAGGTCACCAAGGCCATGTCCTCCCGATAAATGTACACACGGGATTGTGATGATGGTAATGTAGGTTAGGGGACGCAGGGCAAGGACAGTTTGAGGTGCCCTGGTTGCGGGTTGACGCAGCTGGCCCGGCCTTGAACAGAGGTCGCCGGCCGGGGCCATGTCTCGATTCGATCTGCGACATTATGGACAAAGTTACTGAGGCGCGTGAAAAGTTCTGCATATTTGTGAGTTCATTCGTCCTCATCATGAAGTATGAGAGATGCATGAATGGTGGGCAAATGGAGGCGGGCTGGATGGGCTAGAACCCTATGAGCGGATGACGGCCTGTGAATTTAAGCATAGACTCGGTAGAATGGAAAATACGGAATGAACCCTTTTACCAATTACTCTTGTTGTTCTTCTGTCGTACGTGAAATCTATGTGTTAATGAAAACTGACAATGGCGATGGATCGCTGAACTAACCATTTCTCTTGCGGATGACAAAGTCCAATCATTCCTCTCGTGGATTGATTTCGTTGATTATAACGAACTTGATATTGCTGCGATCGCTCTTGGTTTACCTGACGTCGAGACAAGTATGGCATGATACCTACTAAAATGTAATATCTAAGTAGAATAAAATGGCTTTATCGAAGCTGAATCTATTATCAAGCCTATCTAAAGTGAATTGACTATGTTGATAAGATCTGTACCGCAATCTACATCTTGGGGTCAACGTCCTTTTCATTTACGCCCTTTTCAAACTACTCATGTAGCCGCTTTCTCTTCAAAAAAAAAAAAAAAAAAACCGTTCAAGTTTCGTTAGATTTCAGCCACTCGTCGATGTATATTTTATTTGGGCTCATGGGTTTTGCAAAGAAAACAGTCTGCTCAGATACTCACACTTCATATATGTGTATCACGAACGAACAAGACAACTTTTACATCGGCTTTCCTTCTTCTCGCGTTGATGGTCACATTCATTGTTTGCTCACCACTAGTCACTCCTAGGCCTCCCCGTTGAGATATGCCTTTGTGTGTCATGTTTCTACCACCTATGGGGTCCATCGGAATGTGTTCTCGCCGAATATTAATCAAAAGAATTTTGATTTCTACTTCCCGAAAAGATTGGTAATGTTGATCGAAAAAGTCGAAAGGTCACCATTAGGGACAAATCGCCAATAGATTACTCGACAGCCGGAGCTGACAAAGGCCAGCATTTTGAACAAATTTGACTTCGGGTGAGTTATTCTATTGCGCTAAGCAGTCTCTATGCCGATACATATGCACTATAATTTCTTTTGCTAGTGTTGACTGCATGTTTTAAACGGAAGAAGGATTGGAAAACGTGTCGGGCATGTCTTTTTTCCCCTTCTCTCGTGGCCGCGTTGCTCTTGTCGATAGAGGCTGTCAGTGGCGATGGATTACGGAACGGAGGATTGTTCTGGCGGTTGGCGAGCCCCGCACGTGAAGGGGAAACATGGCACACCGGAACAAATATTAGAAGTCTACGAGTGCGGAATGAAATTAAATGGAATAATTATAAAAGATTTAGATCAAAACAATGTAATACTGGACTAATATTATGGTCTGACAATTGTATTATTTTATACACGTGTTTGTCCTTGATGTGTGATTAAAAGCCAGCTTCGCTGTGTGTGCTATGTATTCTCTCCTCCGCCTACTTGCCCCGCTCGAGCCTCACAGTGATTAACTTCACTGCTTGAAAGAACTTTGGATTGACTCATTAATCCCTGCCATCTGCGACGGAGAACAAGAGCCTCGTTTTATGTTGACTCTGCGACAAGTATCTACACCGATGGCCGGCAAGTCCTCTATACACACTTGACCGCAACTTGGTCAGCTACTGTTGCCTCATCTTATCCCTCTTTGACTGGCCATCGCCACCACTTACACCGTACCCGTCCGTATCATTGCTAGCCACAATAAGACATGACGAGCAGTTGCAGCACTGGCAGCATTTCGAAGCTAAATCTTCTTGATCTGCCCGTCGACATCTTGAGCCTCATCCTCCAGCCGCTCCTCACAAGTCCCGTGACAATCCCGCTATGCCCCTGCTCTCGCTCGCCCATCAACCCACTGCCGGTGCTTCTCTCGCACCCAGCACTGCACGCCATCGCAGCCCCGCTGCTATATACGGCCAACGATTTTGTTTTGGATGCAACCGGACCTCATGCACAGCACGTGCGGCGACGGCTAGAAGCGGAAGCAGAAGCGTCACAGGAGGCTGCGGAGCAAGACAGCATGCCGACTATCCCGGCATCGTTGCTTACGACGCGGGACGCTCGCCGCAGGGTAACCAACTTGGAGGTAAGGTTTAATCGGCTGCGTGGGTGGGTGAACGATGGTCTAGTGCCACTGTTGACGGAAATGGTGATGCAAGGATCGCTGGAGCACTTGACTATCTGGGTTCAGGCTCCAAAGGAAGAAAAGCAGCAGCCGCAGCAACGGCGGAGCAGAAGGCCCGGAGATGAGAGGTCCGATCTCGAGGACAGCGATTTAGCAATATTTGTACGGCCGCCCTTAGAAGGACTGCTTCGTGTTCTCGCCGATCCCTATCTGCAAACATCGCGGCTGTGGGTCGATGAGCGACGGCATCTGCGGGCGTGGTGTCGGTTCCACAGAGCGGGAGGGCCAGGGACTCAGTGTGGGACTCTGGGCCGGGCCGGGGCCGGAGTCGGAACCGGGGATGGGACCGGAGATTGGCAGGACCCGGGAATTGAGGGTGTGGAGGAAGGGTCCGAATCCGACGCTGGGGTGGTAGAGATTGAGTGGCGGGAGATACTCCGAGTGGTGGACCCCGAACGAAAGGATGTGGCAGTCGTGGGGGACGGCACAAAGAGGCGATATTATTGATGCAGTTTGCTGCATCCCACAAGGGAGTGGCCAGTGGATTAGGGTTACTAGGTTGGTTTACGCAGACACATGAGGTATGTGCCAGTAATATGCCATTGTACCGCTGTTATGGTTCCTTCATCAGCTCATGGGCCATACCTACATTGGGCGAGATTTGAATCCCCAGAGTTCTCATGTTGTCATGTCCTCTAACGCAAAGATACCGCGCCTTTGAAATCGTGCATGGAATCATGATAATCAAGGGCAAACCTGGATCTCGAGGGGAAGGCGCGATCAAATTCATCCTTCGTACTCAAGGAGTGTCCGGGAATTAATATTCTAGTATTTCTGAGAAGGTACAAACGGCCCAGATAGCATCGCTTGGTATTGTTTTAAAAAAAAATAGCAACCTCATACTATGGTTATGGCGCCTTAACAGCTCATTGAAATATGCAGTCCCTTTTCACGCTTTGAATCAAAAGACGATAGGCTAGAAAGACTCATAACAACTTACTGTAGACTACTGGTGCATCTCACTATTAAAACAAGAAATAATTTTATGTAAGTGATAGTTTTATGTTGTTCATTGGTCGCTCGTGTTATGAATAGTTCACAGTATCAGTAGCGCATATGTATGGCACATTCAAAGTAAGCAGAATATGCAAAGGTCGACCAATAAATGGAGCAAATAATATGCAGCATATGAAAGAATTCGGAGATGTCAATTAACTTATAATGAAGATCAAAATATAGAACAGCAGAATCATACATCTAGTATTTAGGTGATGGGCATTTATGCGGCACAAATATACCGCCAGCTGAGGGCAAATTTCAGCGAGATCGCCATCTTCGTCTCACTAAGAATTGCAGCCGGACAACTATCTCCAAATACTCAATCAACTCGTAAGATGGCCAATCCAAATATGCATGGGTGGAACCAACAGTACAGCCCCATGCTGTACAAATGGCTTTTCTGGGCTCTAGGCAGCCAAATAATGCCACAGACAGCCCTAGGCAGAACAATTCCTGAGACTCAGGCGGAACTGTTCCGAACATGTACGATTCTTAAACTCTAGGCAGAACAATTTCGACTGCAGCATACTCCAATAGCCTGCATCGTGCTCGGACATCCTGGTGCCAGGCTGTTACAGCTTGGTTCACGGTTCGGCCAACATCTCCACTGCAGGGTCCTTGGGCTGTTACATGCCACATTAATTGCCGCAATAGTAATTCTTGACCGGTCTTTTGCCCCGCAATGCAACGAACGATACGGCACAACGATTACACGGAATTGAACGCCACCAACACGCACAAGTGAATGGCTTCGGCATTTGCCAATTCGAGCAGACATCGCTCAGGGGCATGCAGCATCATGGTCCACAGATGCGGGTCCAAGACACATTGAAAAGAATACATAAGGACGATCAAGTTTGCCAGTAATGAGTAGAGGAAGAAAAAAGCACATTCCAAGGTCGACCCAGTCCTACACTTATAACAACACCATTAACTCGGAAATAAGCGTAGCCACGCGATTGCGAATAAAACAACCCGACAACTCATCTCTCACTATGGCTTCATATTTCATTACTGGGGCTTCCCGCGGCTTGGGCCTGGACCTTGTCCGTGTCCTGGCCGCCAAACCACCTTCAGAGGTGTCCATTGTGTTTGCGGCTGCTCGCACCCAGACCGATGCTCTGAAGAAGCTGGTCAGTGACGCCGCTGGGCGGATTGAAATAGTACCTCTTGATGTCGAGTCAGAGGAAAGTGTGAGCCACGCTGCCAGCCAGGTTGAACGTTCCCTGGAATCCAAGGGCCTGGATGTGCTCATCAATGCCGCTGGCATCATGTCTCATTTCCCAGGAGGCATCGAAAGCATGTATGTTTCCAAAAAAAAAAAATATTACTTCGAAGTTTTAGGCTAAGATTGTCAAAGGAATGACCTCAACTACATGTTCAACACCAATGTCAACGGTGTGCATCTGGTTACAAAGTCCCTTCTCCCGCTGCTCAAGAAAGGCACTCTGAAGAAAGTGGTCAACTAGTAAGTCCAAGTTTGTCCTCAATACCAATCTAGTTTCTCACATTATTTCAGTACCTCTTCGCTTGGGTCCATAGCCCAGGCGCCCGGTTGGGCGTGGCAAGACTCCATATCTTACAAGGTCGCAAAGGCTGCCCTCAATATGTTGACCGTGCAGTACTCTTTGGCTCTCGCCGACGAGGGCTTTACGTTCGTTGTGTTGAATCCTGGAGTAAGTTGATAAGCGTTTCGACCATTCCGTTGTAACGCCAAGGGTGCTGACCAGCAATGCAGTGGGTGAAAACCAATCTAGGAGGCGAGCGAGCCGATATTGATGTCGAGACGAGCACCAATGCAGTATTGGACATCATATTCCGGATCAACAAGGACGACAATGGTAAATTCTTGAATATTCGGGCTCCGGAGTTTGACAATCGGCCTGATCCTTTCCGGTACATGGGCGACGAGGTTCCCTGGTAATCAGTAGCCGAGGGAAGCAGAGTTAGCTCTACATAGTACTATTCTTGAGATTTTGCAAGTCTTGCTTTTTATCAAGATTTATATTGGAGATCTGTCTTGTCAATTGGTGATGGAAGTATTGGTGTGTGTTTTATCTTGTAAGCAGTAATGACCCATACAATCAGCCAACTTGCTCATTATACCACCAAGTGAATCAAAGTATCGGGATGTATCCTTGATCTTAGGCACAACTAAACTTGAGATTTGAATTTTGGTAATCTATGGAGCAGAATACATAATTACGGTTATTGACGATTCGCAGGAACGTTTTCAACAATTTCAAAGCCAATGATAATCTACATGCGGTGCCATGTTCTTCTTGGCCCGATTCATGCTCCTCACAATGTCCTATCCGGCCTTGAGCTCGGGTTTAGGTCCTTTAATCAGATGCAGTGAAATATATGAATGAACCAATACGACAAACAGTTATATGTCGTCACATTTTACCACTGGTCGCCCTCGGCGGACAAAATCAATGGCAGCTTGGCGGAGCGGCTTTCTCCGGCAAGCACAAGTAATGAACGGCCTTGGCGGCGAAGACGTGCACGAGAGAACAACGAAGCACATTTTCACACAGAGCGGAGCAGGGAAACTGAGCCAATGTGAGAGCTGGCGAGCAAGAAGGACTAACAACCCTCGCCGTACCGTATACGGAGTAGTATGCTCAAACACCCAAGGGAGGCGCTCACGCCGACATGACTTGCCGCACGCCCTGCGAACAGGATCAAACAAATTCCTCCGTCCCGTATTTCCCCAAAACGAAGCCCTGCAGTAGGCGCCGATGGGGCGACCAGAGAGTGCCCCCGTGGTGACGCCGTCACTGTGTGTTGGGTGTACGACGTCGACCGGGATAGCCCATCTCCGCTCTGTGCTCCTGAATGCTGCATCGCACTCCCTCCTGTGATTGCGCAAGCGCAGCGCAGACAACTGTGCCGTGCTGTGCTGCGCTGTGCTGTGCTTGTGCTTGTGCTTGTGCCTGTGCTTGGCTTTGTGGGAACTATTCCCTTTTCGTCGCCGTGAATGTCGACGACGAGATTGGTAGATCTTGGCTCGCCACCTCCACCACGCCCCGTCCCGCATCCGCCCGCTAGCGCCAATGAGCGCTTGCAAGTCGAACCGGAAATATTGAGGAGTTAGCGTTTCTGTCTTCCCCACGCACTTTCTCTCTTTTTTTTGGGGGGGGAGGGGGGGTTCTCCCCCTGTGTGATATGCATGTGACCAAGTTACACCAGGCCTATGGCAGCCAAGACTCGGCTCGCTAATAGGGAGGGGAGTGAGAGACCCTGGCTCTCAGCTCCAACTTATCACCAACACGGCCTCGCGGCTTGAAACCCCTCATTGGTCCCTAACCTCTGCCTACCTGCACATTGCTGCCTGTGCGGCAAACATGGTGGCAAAAGAGGAGAGTTGCTTGCATGTGCCTTCGGGACTAGTAAAAAGGGTGCGTTGTTGGTTGCTGAATTCTAGCCCTGTGGGCTGATCCAGTGGTCCCATGTTGGTCATGCCCAAAGGTTGCCTCTCTGTTCTCCAACATGACTGGCTGCGGCGTGTGACTCGGATAGCTCAGCCCTATGGGCATAATTAAACGCGCCTGTTTGATCGTCACCAAGAGCCCCATGTTTCTAGTTTGACAGCTATGTTGCATCAGGCAATATCTCCTTGCATCATCCGGCATCATGGCGAGGCGGCCGTTCTTCATTTCGTCATTCACCAACGGCAAGTCAAGTTTGCCTGTCTTGCCATCTGCATGCACTCGTACACTTTCAACTTGCGGAGAGAACAGGAGAAAGGGGCTGCAATGGTGTGTCGATAGCGAAACTGTTTGCTACATTATTATTTGGACAGGCTAGGTTTACTCCCTCTTGTTGGTCTCTGCATCTATTGATAGTTTGGATACGCAGACACCATGACGGTGTTGAACTGGTTTTTGAGAACTTCGGCAAAGTGCACACCCTCAATGTTAACTAGGAATAATATGTTGTTGGGCTTACTGTGGTGAAGCACATCAAATTGCACCCCTCTCGCAAATGCCTGACTATGACTGTCCGGGGAAATTGGATTTCAAATGCCAGGCCTTGTGATGAGGACGATCCTCAGCTCCGTTACTTACCAGGTGACTCTAGGCTCCAAGCTTGACCTTCTCTGCCCACCTTTTGGTGCGATTGATCGGCATGTTAATCAGCCATGATACCAGTGGCACATGAAACGGCCGAGAATGTCGTCTGTATGTTGTTATAGCAGATACAGAGGTAACACCCACTTGCATGTGATAACGAAGACTACGTTTACTCAACTCGTTGGCATCTCGCATTGATTCTATGTTAGTGTTTTCTTTGCTTGCCTAGAGAAGGGATGTGATGTCCAAGACCTCAAATCTTGATGTGAGTGTCCTAAAAACCACTGAAACCACAATATAAAGGTACCAGATATGTGTGTAAATTTACTCTTAGCCAGCGCACACCTGGTAGCAACATGCTCCAACGTTTTTAGTCATGATATCACCGCTTGCTGCGGTCCTCAGTGAACTGATACCCTGTAGCTTAACCGAGCGATAGTTTGGTCTCTTCACGAGTCCCCACCAGGTGGGACGGTTTATGCTCTGGAAGTTGCGATAATCAATGCACTTCCGGACCTGCACCGCAAAAGGGATTATTGGGAACGACAAGAGCAGAAAACTAGAAATAAAGAAGGGAAACGAAACACAGTGGCGGTGATGTATGGGTCATGTGGTAAATTTGTGTCTGCTGGTTGGGTGATTGAACCATTGGTTGATTACCTTTTGCTTTCGTCATCTTTGTCGATATATCCGGGCCAGGGTCCGGAGTCAATATAGCCGTTTAAACTAAGACAAGAGGTAAGCTCTATTAATTTGGACGCACGAGCTAGAACTCGAGGGCCGAATCTAGAACACGGACGATATAGCCCTCATCACATGTCATAAATGCGATGCGTCTAAAGGGCCCCACCCGCTATCCCCCGTGCTCAGGCACAGCTCCCGAATCAGTATGCGTCGAGTGCCATCGGATTTCCCAATACAGCAACCAGGCTCGTCATTTGACCCAAGTCAAGAAAAGCTATTCACATGGGTGCTATAAGCGGCCATTCGGGATGCCCTCTCTCAGAGTAGCAATCAGCTGTCAGCCCATGCCCCGGACCACCGGAAAGGGTCTACAAGGTTGGTCCAATAATCGTCTCCAAGCAGACAACCTGCAATGCAAGTCCCCGGCACCCTTCACCCTCCGACCGATGATGATCTCGGTGAGCACAGGGCCGTGTATACCCTATCGCACTATAATCCGATATGGCTTTGGAAAGGTCTTGGGCATCAGAAACCATGATGCATGACAATACATCATGCCCCGACAACATCGTGTCGTGTCTGTTAACATGCCGAACAGTCTCCGAATTGCGCAAACGCAATTTTTGGATTTGACGATGCGTGTGGCTGCTAGCTTTGAGAAGCTCGAGCTTTTCGCAAACTAGGCCTGCTTCAAGCATGCGCACGCGAATTTGCTCCAACGGCCGGTGGTAGCCGACATATACTAGAGGGAGTAATAACAGCGGTGATTGCTCGTTGGGTCTATCAGGGTCACAAAGGGATCTACTTCCAGGCATCCGAACAGCACGCGGCGCTGGCTGCTGGACCAACGCACCACGGCGTTTTACCCCGCGCACGCAAAGAAGTTGTGTAGGGGCTTGCCATATTACTCGTCAGGACAATCCAAGAACCTACGGGTGACGGACGATACTGGCGCCTTAAATTTTTTTATTTTTTTACTCCTCCTTCTGCTCTACGCAAGGATGCACTGCGACGGCGTGATGCAACCGGAATCCCGAGAAGCTTAGCGCAGAGGATCTCAGATGGAGGGTTGCGGCGCCCCCCCTTCGGACGGCATCTCGGTGCCGGTGCGCCCCAATGTCACTGTGGGAATTTACACGGGATTCACTGACGTAGCAATTGAGCGATTGGGCTTCCTTGCCAACCGTGAACAGAGAGGCAGAGAACGCAGGGGAAGAAGAAGAAAAAAAAAGAGATTCAATTCGTCAGAGTGGACTTTGTCGCAGATATCTCGGTGTCTTGGCAGAAGAATGTCTCAAACCCACCACCACCGAGATCAACCACCAAGATCCACCCCCCGTCCGCTCACTCCTCCCCCGCCGTCTCGCCTCAATCTTGCAAACGAGCCGTCGTCCTTCAAGCTTAATTTTATACGCCCGAGACACTCATTCCAGCGATTTACTTGGCATCACTATCGCCGTCCCCCCCGCCTCTCACATCGTCGTCAGCTCCTCCGCCGATCACCAAGACACGGGACGTTAACCCCGACCGGACATGGCTCGGAGCCCCGACGAAGTCGAGAGGCCGGGACGTAGCTCCGGGGGACACGGACGAACGAGATGCTTATTCTTGCTCTTGTCTCACCTTTCTCCTTCTCCCTGTGCTAGCGAGCTCGTGGTTCCGCTCGCCCATCCCACCCCGCTAGTGGAGCGCTAGACCACTCGCCGTCCCCCAATGACGTCCTCAGGGACCGAGTGACGACATGTTATCACCATAGCACACACCTAATCTTGCCATGTCAATAGGGTGAGTCTGTGCAGTAGCACGTCCGTGGCGCTAGCGAGATGCCACGACAGACTGACCGACAAGGAGAGAGAGAGCTCATCTCGTTCAAATTTTGATCGGTCAATCGTTTCGAGCAAAAAAAGCCCACTCGCAGGTTCCGTCGTCATCATCGGCTTTATCACCCGCGCCTCCTTCGGGCTTCCCTCCCCGCCCGCACGCGCTATGTCGACCAAATTATGCAGCCCGCCATCTCGACTCCGCTGGGATACAGCCGTAGGGAAATCCAGAATCTCGGACGTGTGCCGAGCAGCGGGTTTGTAAAGGTAATAATAATAACAATTTAAAAAAAGAACCCCATCACATAAAAAAAAAATGCAGGCGCTGGACTCGCACACCATTGATTGGAGCGCATGCCTGCCATCCCTCCCGTAGCAGGCATCACGTCCGCCCAAGGTCTAGAACTGTCGTAATCATCGTTTTTTGTTTTTTTTAATCTTTTTATGTCTTTCCGCCCTGGGCGGAGCGGAGCGGTGCCCGCGGAGTTTAGAGAAAGAGAGAGAGAGAGGCTGGGGTGTTCTAGACTAAGACATGCTCAAGAAGAAAAAGAAGAAGAATGCGTCACTCCAGGACCCCCCGTACATGTGAGACGTGACATGTCTAGCATTTTGCGCCGCAAGGGTAGCGCAAACAGGACGCGACGTGAAGGAGAAAAAAAAAGAGAGAGGCGACACGACACACACTGGCACAGGGCACGCCCACAGGTGCAGCACGCAAGCGGGCTAATGCTGGGCCGGCAGCAACCATGATGGCTGGACAGCAGCAGCAGCAGCAGCAGCACTTCATGCCCGGTCCCGGGTTGCCTAGCAGTCTCCCCTCCCCTCCTTTTTTTTTTTTTTTTTCACCCCCTTCTCTCCTTGTGATTGACAATAATTGCGGGCTTGAATAAAAATGATAATTCTCTTCTGTCATGCCTTGGCCCATCACCGCTCGACTAGGTCAATCCCTTATTCATAGCATGCTGTAACCTTGACGGGCAGGTTTCCGCGCGGGGTATCTCCCCCCTGGGACCCGCGCCCGGTTCACCGTGAGAGACAAAGGAGAGGCGAGCGAGCGAGCGAGCGAAGCGGGCGCGCGCTAGCTTCACAGCATAGTCGTGTAGTCTCGACACAACTCTGAGTTGCCATCGACTCAACTCTGTTCGCCACCAGCGTCGCATTCCTATCACACCCACTCCGTTCATCCAGTTTGAATGTGTGTGTATGCGTGCGTGAGACATACACGACTATCATCACACTGGGAGCGACGAGAGAGGAAGACAAGAAAGAAAGAAAAAAAAAAAAAA
>NAGG01001290.1:0-26923 GCA_003031705.1 Calonectria naviculata
TACCAAGACAGAAAAGGAGACTTGATGCTTAAGCGGGGAGTTTGGTTGGGCACACTGCCATGGGGTGGCACACATGATTATGTTCTTCATAGCACGTTTGTTGCTTTGAGTATGGCGCATGTAGAAAGGTGGGTGGGTTGGCGATTTTACAATCGAGAGGGGGCTAAGACATGGACAAAAGTGATATTTATAGCAAATAGAGACGAATCAAAATCGATTCCATATTGGCAACTATGAAATGGGTATGAATCCAACAATACTAAAAACCTTACAAGCAGAACTCAGCAGCCCAGAGCCGGGCGACACTGTTACTCCCATCATACAACTAGGTATAAGCAACAAACCCTTCCGTTTTCCCAAACGATGCAACAGCAGGCCTTGTATTCTCTATAGAGCAACCGCTTCTTACCTGGGTTGCTCTGGGAGCGGCCTGGGCCCCACGATTTGTCTGCGTCCGGCTCCAATGCCCTGCGATCCTTTGTTTTGACTGTCACCGCCCGTAAAGCCGGACCATTGGCCGACATCCCATCGGCCACCGATGCCGCCACCGATGCCGTCCACGCCATCACTGCTGCGCACAGCCGCCGCCGTCTCCTTCTGGGCTTCTTCCCATTCCTGCTGGCGCTGGCGTTCCATCTCCATCTCGCGCTCGAGGAGGGACTTGGATGCCCAACCGGCAGCCTTAGTCTTTGCCTGGCTCTGCGCACGTCGCTGGTCCTCAGCATCACGCTCCGCCGTCGCGTCCAGCTCACGCGTATATGTCTGGTGAAGCGGAGACCGGGCGGGTGCGGGGTTGGCCGCGAGAAACCGATCCGTTCGGCTTGCAGGAGAGGGTTTTGGTGGCGGTGTAGGTGCCGCCGGCTTGGGTGTTACAGGCTTGGAAATATATGCCGTAGGGTCGGGTAGCGGACGGCCGCCAGTAGTGTGAGTCTTGACTGGGGGGGCAGCATTTGGCTCAGGGAGGGGTCGAGGAGACCTGGGAGGGACAATAATGGCCTCTCCTTGCTCTGCATCGCGCTGCTGGGGTGACTTGGTGCTCAGAACCTCGCGGTCATTTCTCGACCATGAGTCCTGGCGACTCGGGGGGCTCGCGAGTCTGCTCCTAGATCTGAGTCTCGGCTTGCCGTCGGCTCCGCGCCCAGGCCTAGATCTGGACCTGGACTTTGCGTTACGGGCACCGGGTCGCAGAGATCTCTCTTGTCGCTCTCGCTCATATTCTTCTTCTCGTTGTCGTGCAAGCTCGAGTTGCTTTTCTAGCTGCTCGATCCTGTTCTTGTATTCATCCTCAGATGTATCCTGTGGTGGGGCCTCCTCTGCACGGTATTGGCTGAGGTATTGTCCGCGCAGTTTGCCCTCTGGTCGTGATCGGGCCCGTCGTCGCTCTTCTTCGAGGCGAGCCTCTGCCTCCTCTTCTTCTTTGCGTCGCTTTTCTTCGGTTATCTTCCACTGACGCTCTTCTTCCTCCCATCGTCGCTTCTCCTCCTCAGCCTCACGTCGCTCTTTTTCACGTAACCGCTGAGTTTCTTCCTCCCATCTCCTTTCTTCCTCAAGACGAGCCTGCTCTTCCAGGGCTATCCTTTGACGTTGTTCTTCTTCACGAACGCGCTCCTCCTCGGCCTCCTTCTCCTTCCGTATGCGCTCTTTGTCAGCAAGGGTAGGGACACGAGGGCTAGCACTTGTGATTTGACGCCGGCCACCGAAGGCAATTCCAAGGTTTCCCTGGCTTGCGCCTCCCATATAACCGTATTGCGCAATGTTCCAGGCTGGTGCGGTTGAACTCTCGTGTTCCTTCTTGCTCCAGCTTGTGACAGGCTTCGGTGATCCGGTCTGCGCTCGCGGACTCTTGGTTGGGCTCCACCGTCCCGAGCCGGAATCCCCAGTCCTGTGGGGAACGGCTGCAGCATAGGCCGATGAATTGTTGCTAGTGACGGAACCCCCGCGGTCGCGCGAATACATTGGTGTTTTGGGACCAGTTCCTTGTGGGCTTAGTGTATCTGATCGAGTCTTGGGCCCTATGACTCTGGGAAAGTTTCGCGGGTTCGCGGCGTGAGCGGCTCTGCTAAAAGCACCTAAGCATTGTAAGACCTGGGCCGGGTCTTTTTGTTCGAACAGGTCCACAGTTAGGAAGGTATCGTGTTGTTGAAGGTTGAGAGGAGGCGCTTGGCAAGCCCGTAAGAATAAGGAGATGTTTTCCATCTGAACAAACGGCATGGCCGACTGCTTAAATCTAAGGCCAGGGGGAGGGATAGCGAGATTCGCGAGTCTAACAAGAGAAGTCAGCAGGACGGTCAGGAACATGGAAGTACGGGAATCACTGACTTGCAGAGGGCGACACCATCTTTCAGGGACTCGAGGAGGTCTGGGGATGATAGTCGTTCTCCCAGGGTTTCTTCGACCCATGACTGAGCCTCCTTCGCGGCGGCAGGTGTGTATTTTTCGAGGCGCATCTTGCGCAAGTCTTTGTCGAGCGACGTCACGGACGCCATTGTGGATGATGGGGTGTTGGAGGTTTGGCTTTGGAGGATGTTGTGGGCGTCGGAGGCGTCAAAGTGTCGTTTTGTAGATCGGGAAACGGTGCGTCGTGTGCGTAGTGTTTCGAGAGCTGTCGAAACGCCAACACCGGCAGGATGGAATGTAGTGGGAGGAGGGGTGAATGAGTCGGAGGCGGCAGAAGATCCCAGCTTTGAGCGCTTTGCCTAAGCAGGATTGACCCTGGTTGTGTTGATCTGCCTGGTGGTCACAGCGCAAATCGATCGCAACCGTTAGGTGGAGTGTGCAGGAAACAAAACAAGAAGAAGGGAGGGAAAGGAGGAGGGCAGGATATAGTGCAACGGCCAAGCAAATGTATTTCGCAAGTTGGGTATGTCGCTCCCCACGTCCGCCCAACCCGCTGCCGAGAGGTCCGCCTACTCAGGTACGGGAATGACGTGGATTCGGGTGGCTGGTGGTTATTTGGTGGCGCAGTGGGTGCCCAAAGTGCATGCATATGCGCAAATAGAGTGCGTGGGTGTGGCAGAAGCGTTGTGGCGGCAGGCCACAGGACCAAGAAAAACATGTGGCTGGTGGTGGGGAGCTGTGGACCAGTGGGAAGTGGCAGAATTCTTGACCTCATCCGCAGATCAAGTTGAGGCGCCCCTCCCGAATCCATCGGGCGACGACAACGGCACCTTGCGATGGCCCCGAAAAGCATAGGACCGATTGCGCAGGCATGGTACAGGTGGAAAGCTCTCCGCCTTCCCTGGCGGAAGCGCTTCCTCGTGGGTGAGTTGTCTCTCTGTCCCGCAATTGCTTCAGTAGCAAACGTCAAGCTAACCTGGTTCATAGGCTATGATCTCCAAGGCAATACATACTGGGAATTCCGCCTCACGCGCGGCCCGAGCAACGAGCGCTGGCGTCGCATCGTCAACTACCCCCGATCGACGCACTACTCCCAGGTCAAGGTCAGCCCGCAATGGCACCAGTGGCTGCGACACACCCGACGAGATCCCCCGTCCCTCGAGGAACAGGAAGACGATGTGGTGCGCCGGGAGAGGATAAAGGTGCTCGCCGCTCAGGCGGACGCCCGATGGGAGGCCAAGCCAAAGGTCATGGAGGCCCCAGAGGACACTGCACGGAGACTGGCGCCGGTGGACGAAGCTGTCCCGCTGCGGTCAAAGGGCCAGCGGGCCGCTGCTGCCGCACCTCCCAAGCCCAAGGAAGACGAGGCCGAGAATCCAGACGACCCTTGGGCGAAGGCTAAGTCGCAAGGCCCAAGTGAAAACTGGCAGCCCGCAGCTTGGGACCCGACAGCAGTGAAGAAGCGGCAATAGCGCTAGGGACGGCATTCTGCACCGCTCCCACCCAACCCACCACCTATTAACTCGACGAGAGCACTCGACCAGATTACTCTCCAATTTGTAACGATAGTGTACGCAACAGAAACGAGATTTTAAAATTAAAACGCCTAGTCGGGTTGCCCCAGGCTCATGTCATCATTCATTACGGCGTGGAACATCTATGTACAAGAATAGTCTATGTAACATTTATTATACAGAATGCATCCAAACCAAACCAAGCAAAACCAATGTCAGGTCAATCGCCTTCGCCATCTTAATCATCTTTATCAACCTTCTCGTTTTCCCCTTCTTCACCATCCGCTTCATCTTCTCCTTCCTCATCCAGTTCTATTGCCTCTAGTAATGCCTCGATCCTCTCTCCCGAGCCCACCAACATTTCGTGCGCCAACTCATCTGTCGCATCCCCCTTCATTTTCCCAGTTCGCTTCTTTTTCACTTTTGCCTCTCGGGCTTTTATACCTTTCTTGGCTGCCACATAAAGGCCTGGGCTATACTCGAGCATACCCAGGTCCCAAAGTAATTGAAGTGAGCTTTCGACAACAAGGGATAATTTAGCATTATCTTCCATAGCCACAGTATTCGCAGGGTTTAGGATATAGCAATGTTCCAACATGGGTGTCGTCAAGCTCCCATCCGCATCTCCTTCCGGGTCGACCTTGGCGGGGTCCTTGTATGACGAAGGTAAAAGCACATTAAATAATTCCTTCAGGATAGTAATGAGCGCCTCGGGGGGTAGAGGGTTATCCGACTGGCTAATGAGAACAGCAAAGGTCTCCAGCGGTAAGAGCTTTATGAATTTCGTGTATTCCAGATAGAGGTCATCAAGCATCTTGCGTTTGCGCACTGCGTATGTAGCGGCCGACAACAGCTTAAACAGACGTAGTCGGAATTCAGCAGATTCGGCCAGCCCATCTTGGTTGGCACCAGCAAATACAACTTTTCTTCCATCTTTAGGCTTTTGGGGTGTCGGAGGCTCAGATACACCGGAAGAGAGTGAGTCGTCGTCAAAGTAATCGCCAAACTTGTCGTTTTCGAGATCCAGAACTAAATCTCGCTTCCGCTTCTTGTTTTCTTGCCTGGGTCCCTTGAGCTCCTTGTCGAACACCTCACGGAAGGCTGACGAGTAAACTTCGCTCCCATCGGCAAATAAGGACTTGAGGATTCCCTTGAGACCACGTGTCGGACCGTCTTGTTGATCCATGTACATGAGGATCATCGCATTTTCGCGCGAGTCCCGTGGCACATCGTCGTTTCCGTTTGCTTCACCCGCTTCGCTGTCAATACGCTCTCTCTCTTCCCAGTCTGCTTCCAGCACATCCAGCATAAATCTGAGCCATAACCTCCAAAATTGCCACCGACCAGGATATAGAGCGGAACACTTGAAAGCCCAGCCGACGGTGGTCCAAAAGTCTTGTCCGCGGCTCCATACGCTGCCCTCATTGGAGATTTTACCCTTCAGTCGATCCTCATCCTGGCTCAAGTCATCGTCGGACATGTCGCTGTCATCATCATGTGTATTCTGGACATATCGCCGGCTATATCTGGTGATGGCGTGGAACTGAAAGGCGGTTCGGAAATCGGCGTTAACGGGGCCGACGATTTCAAGCACATTGCGGAGGTAGCTGAGAGCTGCGGTGGGCACATCAAGGTGTTCCTGTTTTTCGGCACGACTGGTGTGGAGCGGGTGAACAACCAGCGTGGTCAATAGGGCAAGGTGGCTCGGTGGGGGAATGACGACGCCCTTCTTTTTTTTGCGGGATGGCCGGCGAAATGCGCTGGCGCCGAGGAGGGTGTTGAGGATACCGATGGCGGGTAAATCTATAAAAGTGTCAGAAAGCATTCAGTCGCCCGACCATTCGCGGCACGTACAGAGCTGTTCTTCGAGGTGGATGTGGCAGTGAGCCTTCAGGGCGCGAGGCAGTGGTCGCGCATCGCGATACAGGCTGGGGGTTTCTTGGATCGGGGTGCTTGCGGCTGTGGACTCCTCTTCCTCTTCGTCGGAGGAGTGTTGGGCAGTCACATATGATGTCGGGGATGACACGCCAGTCAATGTAGGGACGGCGGCCATGTCGTCTGCAATGCCGCCCACATGAGGTCTGAGCCAGGTGAGCTGATAGTCGGGGCTGTTGGTTGGGAAAGCCCCTTTACGCGGTGAGAGTGAGAAAGGCGCTTGGGATGCGCGAGAGCGCGCCTAGCCAATCAATATACACTATCAGGAGTACCTGCAAGGACACTCGGGGACAGTGGGGGTTTGGAAGGATCCACCGGCGTCAAATGCTCCATGCTGTTTTAGCCCTATGACGCAGAAAATACACTGTGTGCACCCGTTGGCTCGCGCACCGTACGTAAGTTTGGTAGCTAACATGATCATTTGCACATGCAAAATATGAGTTGATCATTAAGTACCGCAATGATTTAAACATAAATTACGCTATTCTCTATGATTCCTGAATCAACACTTGGCGACGGCGTCTCTGCTACCAAAAGTAACACCATCAATTCCCCTTCCTAGTTCTAGTTGCGTATATTATGCAACTCAATTATTGCTTTATCAATCAGCCGCTCCGGCTTTAGAAAAGTCGAGTAGATGTATTAAAGGTCATTGAGCGGATAATCTCATGTTTTTATCTCGTCTAACAATGCGCTAATACCAATTCTCGTTAAACTTCTCCCGCATCATCATGGCAAGGCCTGTTATGAGGATGGGGTAAGTTCGCCTATAGCTCGCTTAGTTTCGCATGTCTGATAGACTTACATCAGGCACAAGGGAACAATACCTCCAGCTCCCCTTCGATAGAGTCAATAAGCGCATGTCGTTTGATTGTCCAGCTGTGTGAGCTCACAGCCAAGCCAACGCCGAGCTTGGGCCATAGCTAGATCAACGGCACAGTAATGCAGGATTAGTTCCACACGCCAGATTCATAATCTGTTCAACGACTTCATATTGCTAGCCAAGATATTTGTGATCAAAGTTTGAATAATATTGATACACAACTTTGGCTCCATTCTAGCGGTCACAAAAGATTGAACCAACCTCGTCCGAGCTGTATGGTGAGGTATTGTCTGATTATCCCATATTGTAAATTCTGAAATTTGAGGCAGCATAGGCAGCGGATGTATCATGCAAAAGACTTCGAAGACATATACATATCCCAAAATCGACTTCATTACTCTCTCTCTCTCTCTCTCTCTCTCTCTCTCTTCTTAGTTCACCCATTTATGAAATTGTATTCGCCGAAGTACATTTTATATCGTGTGTTTGCTTGACACTTGTTCAAAATTCACAATCGCCGTGTGTGTTCTTTCTGAATGCCTCAAAAATCCTGCATCAAGCTCGTTGACCGTCGAGTACCAAAAAGGAACTACTTTACGGATCGAATCGAATCTTCATTCGTCTAACAACTATCGTAATAAGTACTAAATTTCATCAATCTGTAGCTCATTTCATCGTCACGTTTAGTCTAAAAAATCTAAAAAACAATTAAACCTTGGCCTCAGGACTTGCTTCGCTATCCTTCTTCTTTTCGCCCTGAACCAACCCATGTTCCGTCTCAAAGTCCCTGTCTAGACTCTTGCTCTTTACCCCTAGGACCGAAGCGACAAGTGCCACGGCAGCAACGACACAAAGAACCAACCACACGGTCTTCAGACCCTCCACATAGGCGTCGATTATGGTGTCTTTCATTGCATTCATATTCGATGGCAATTTTTTGACAACTTCCACCAGTGCGGATGCATCTTTCGCCCACTCGTCGGCGTTTTTGGCGAATTGGTCGCTCTTCTTGATCTGCTTCTTGAGCTCATTTTGAAACGTGACCCCGCCAACAGCAACCCCGATGGTCTGGCCCAGATTGCGGCAGAAGGCGTAGAGGCCGGCGGCAAATGGCAGGTCGGTATTTGAAGCGCCAGCCTGGCACACAAATGCCTGCGCCGAATACAAGACTCCCAGCCCAATACCACCAGTCAAATAGATGAGAACCCACTTCCATGTCTCGGTGTCCCGCTCGAGGAGCATCATCAGACCCATCCCAAGCGGCACAAAAACCCATCCAAACCATAGGTATGGACGATATAGGCCGGTCTTTGTTACCAGGATCCCAACCACCATGGCTCCAGGGGCAACGGTTCCAGTGAAGGGCAAGAGCGCCACACCAGCTTCGAGAGCCGACGAACCCCTAACTTCATGGTACAGTGGAACATAGTAGAGAATGCACCAGGCAATAATCCCATGCACAACTGTGACAAAATATCCGGCTACAGATGTGAGGGAAGAGAAGAGACTCGGCCGGATAAGGGGATCGCATCGAGAGTATCTCGACGAGTTCATGATGTGCAATGAGAAGGCTATCATGCCTACAATTCCTACAACCAATGGAGCAACAGTTCGCGGGCTGTCCCAGTCGTACATGACACCTCCTATAGTTTTGTTAGCATGCCGACATGACACCGACCAACTCAGTCCGAACTCACCCCAGCTAAGAGGAATAAGAATGCTAGTCAGAGACGCTATGAATAAGAACCCGCCGAACCAGTCAAATTCTTTCAATCTTGTACTTGCTGACTTCTCTTCTTTGCGTTGGATCCGGAGCGTTAGTGGTATCACAACAAAACCGATCGCGCAGAATGGGAGGTTGATCCAAAATAGCCAGGGCCATGACTTGACGACAATGGCCCCGCCAACCAGGGGACCCATGATGCTCCCAATAGTCCATGTCAGTGATATTAAACTGAACCATTTCCCACGCTCTCGTAGGCTGACAAGGTCTGTGGCAATCACATATGTCAGAGCCACGATGCCTCCAGAGCCAAGCCCCTGAAGAGTTCGGCCGGCGAGAAGAGTCGCAATGTTCTTGGCAACAGCCGCAACGATGCTTCCAACAGTGAAGAGAGTCAGGGAGCCCAGAAGAGCGGGCTGTCGGCCGAAAACGTGCGAGAGTGATGCCACAGGGGGCTGAACGACGGTGGAGGCGAGGAGGAAACTAGTGCCGCACCAGAATGCATCCATGGCGGAGGCCTTGATGTCTTCTGCGATGGTCTTTTACATGGTTTTATGTAAGCCAAACGCACTCTGCGAACATAGGCTGATTCACTGCTCACCGGGATAGCTACACAGATAATGGTCGAGTCCAGCGCAGAGATGAAGTTGACCAAGCACAGTGTAGCAAAAGCGGCATATGTCCTCCACCCATGTGTGGGAGTCTTGAATGCATCTTCTTTAACGAGCTCAGTAGTCTGTTCGTTGTCACTTGGGTAGACTTTAGGGGCATTCATCTCTTCTGCGTTGATATTGGATTCGCTCGGGTTCGTCAGCGTCAGGCCAAGGTTTGATACCTCTTCCAGACTCGACTCATACCCAGGGCAGGGGGTTGCTGGATTATTGCTCATTGTGAAAGAAAGAAGCAGATCCGAGCCGTTGGGTAACAAATATGCATCAACAAAGCTGTCTAGTTGCCACCCAAACCACCCTTTATATCCCGCGTGCTTAGACCGAGCCTCTCTACAACAACAAACGCCCGCTATTTTGGGATCGAGCGTGGGTCTACAATTTCGACCAAGCTTGAGACTTGTTGCAAGTGCTGATTACGGGTCAGCGTCTTACCCAACGGCCCCCTGTGAACTTGGCTTCTATCGCCAGACGTTGGCCATACTGAGCCTCAGTCGGCATGGCTCGGTTCAACCTTGTGCGCTGGCAACAACATGGGATTCGTGACCCATGATGGATCCGGCACCTGTTCCCACTAACACGATGAGGCTTACGGCTCGACGCCACATCCTAGAGGCATGGTTGACGTCCCGAATCAGTGGTCGACCGCATGTTGTGGTCAGCAAAATGCGACGTCGTGGTGAGTTCGTGCGAATCAGCCCTAATCTCGACCCTTCCAGGCCCGCCACGCCATGCGAAAACCCTGGCAACCTCGTGCGTCAGCCGCAATTGTCACGGTCAGGCCGGAGCTATTGACGCAACCCTAAGACCAGGTAGGCCTCAAACCCTGGCTCTTCGGCGATTACATTGGAATTTGAGCGAACCACTCCAGGCAGATACAGTGTGGTTGTTATCTCCAACTCTTGTGTTGTGACGCGGCTAGTTTGACAGGGGAGAGGGGCATCTTGAATCGATTTTTCCTGACGTAAGACATGCCCGTATTTGTACACATGTTGCAAACTCGCAATGTTCAACTGATATGCTTCTATGTTATTTGAGATCTCGCATTGTTCTATGGGGTCTTTACCATTTATCTATGACAATTCCATCACCATCTTTTTATATCTTGAGCCGGAACGCCACCCAAAATCCTAATTCACTATTCCTTCCATATAAACCCACGATCTGCTTTCACAGCGGCCATCTAATCTATGTTCAGGTATCTCAATATGTAACAAGTGGAGATTTAAAAACAATTATAAAAAAAAGAAAAGGTAGTAGACACTAAAAGATATGCTGACTAGTGTTTTATCCGCACACTTAGTCAGGACGCTGAAGTATTTCAGCTAAAGGTAGGTAGTGATCATTTGATGTTTGGATTAGTAAAGTCGCTTCAAAGGCTGTTTATTAGCCTCTTTTCTACTCTCTTGTGAGAGTGCGTCGGGTAGCGTTGCTATGGCGTCGGGAGGCATTGCTCTGGCGGCGTTGCTTCTCGACGGCCTCGGCCTCCTCGACAGCTTGGTCCTCGGAGATGACTTCATGTTTGGTGCGCATGCGCTGAAGAACGCTGGCAGCTTCGGCGGCAAACTCGCACTTCATGCGAATGCGCTCGCCGTACTTGTAGAAGAGGAACGGGAAGGGGACGCAGGCAACGGCCAAAAATGCGGGGATAGAGCTGGCCCAGTGGTTACCGAGATCTTTGTACATGTATGTCGTAAATAGGGGGAAAGCAGCACCGAACAAGGATCGTAGAACTGAGTTGGCGGCAAGGACGGAGGCTGCAAAGATGACGTCTAGTAGGGGTTAGTGCCTGGTCAGAAGAAACACATTTTCAAGCTAAGCTTACATGAGTCGACGAGATAGTTCATTAGCGACAAGAACACGAGGACAAGTCCCATAGAGAAGATTGCCGAGCCAATGATGCAAACAATCCAGTGAATATCGGTGCCGTTGGTCCAAGCAAACCAGAACAGACCAACGGGGAGCAGGATAGATCCGAGAAGAGTAGGAGGGAGTCGGGCCTCGGGAGGCGCAAAGCCATCGGGGGATGCAGCAGCGACACGCATGTATCGGCGATTATCGAGCATGTTGTAGGTGACAGCGAAGACCATGCCCACGGCGATACCGATGAAAGCCAAACCTCCGACACCAGGGCTCCATCCGCGTCCCTGCTGGAAAACGATGGGGAAGGCGGCGAAACAAAGGTACAGGGTGCCGTAAATGATAGCCATGTAAATGGATGTGAGAAGAACGATGGGTTCCTTAAAAAGAAGAATCCAAGGGCGGAGCAGCGAAACCTTGAATTGAGAGGCAACGGTCATATGAGGTTTGCCCAGGTCCACCTTTGAAACGTAGACCTTACCAGTCTGCTTAGACAAAGCCTCGGCCCTGCGTCGCAAAAGAACAGGCGCGTAGGTTTCGGGGATAATTAGAGAGTTGACGATCCAAACGATGCCGGTGAAAATGGCCATCATGCCCTCAACCCAGCGCCAGCCCTCCTGTTCGCCGAGGAATCCACCAGCAATGGGGCCTGGGAGCGAAGTGTCAGCACACATGTGTTTTTCTTGCTGTTATTATTCATATTTGCTTACCAATAGTTGGGCCAAGGAAAGGGGCCATGGCGAAGATGGAAGTGGCCATTCCTCGTTCCTTTGCATCAAACATGTCGGCAATGACGCCACCAGCGTTTGTCAGGGGCGAGGAGCCGAAAGCACCAGCAAAGAAACGCAGAACAATCAGAGCTGCCATGGTTGGCGCGCCGGCCGCGCCAGCGTTAAAGGCAGTCAGGGCTAGATAAGAGATGAAGAAGAGGACCTGGCGGCCGTACAGCTCAGACAGCGGTGCCCAGATGAGAGGGCCAATGGCAAAGCCAACAACGAACATGGAAATTCCGAGGATGACAATTTCGGTGGAAACGCCAAAGTCCAGCAAGATGCTTGTGAGACCACCTGAGTAGGCAGTACTAACAAACGCGACTGCCAGGGTCGCAATGGCCTGCAGGATAGTGATAGTCCACTTCTTAAGACGCGAGAAGTTCATGGCATTGCGAGGATCGTCTGGGAGAAACTCGACGACATAGGGCGACTCGACGGTTCCCTCGCCGGCATACTTGTAGTCCAGAACTGCCTGACTTATACCGGCCTGGTCAAGTATGAGGTTGAAGTGGGAAGCCTTGGTGTCGGGTCGTTGAGCCTCAACATCGTTGTTGTTTACCGTCACTGAGGATGACGAGGCGGAGCCGGGCGACGGCATCGTGGACGTGGATTCGGATGCGTTGAAGACGAGACGCACGATAAGGGATGGTACGACGTCGTGGTGTTGATGGTCCTCGACGAGGAGAGGTGAACTCGGTCAGGTTGTCAGGGTTGTTTGTTAAGGACCGGGGCATAACACGGCCAACGGGGCCCACGACGGAGAATCAACTATATATATGTTTGCTCTGAGAACGGGATGCCACCCAGGGATCATTTTTCAAACCTGATCCACCCGACAATAACGACGCAAACGTCGCCGTGGGGCCATAGACATGCCGCGATGTGGGTGCTGTCGGGCCCGTTCGAAGTCCGACATGGGCAGGGGATGCGGGCCCAGCAAGACGTCTGGTTGGTAGAAGGCAAGGCTCCGAGGCAGACAAGGGCCGGCGCAAGATAGCAAGAGATGGAATGCGAGATACCAACAGATCGGTGCCACGGCGTGCTGGCGAGAGCGAATCCCATTCCCGACGGAACGCTTTCTCGCATCCATGACAAAAAAGTGACCCCATGGCGCCTCATCTCGCTCGAGCCTGCCGCACTGCCGGGACCCTTGCCTTGCGGAACAATTCCAAACAACCCATGACGTTGCATCCCGTTGGCCACCTAAAAAGGGAGCAGCCAGCCCAGACGATCGAAGCCAGCCAGAAGCCCGTCGGCCATTATCCCTCTGAAGCGAGGCCGGTGGGCTCGGGGTCCGTCGTCTTGGCTCCACGAACCATGCACGCTGGGCTTGGCTTAGGGCTGCCACTAATAAGTGGCGCCGCCATCTCGGCGCACGTTTTTTTTTCGTCCGTGGATTCGGATCCGAATTCCAGGGGCCGCTCATCAAGGCTGACACGAAGCTTTTTCTGCTTAAGCTTCCATCGACGACAGCCAGAGATCGCCGCCGTCCAGCTCCATCTCTTGCGCTAATGTCAATACGCCCATACACCGGCCGAAGAGGCCTAGCAAGCGAACTACCATCAATAGTCTTGCAAACCATCGCCCTGCAATGTCCGAAATGTGTACGGTGGTGACCACTACTCATAGCGCGTGAGGCCCTCAAAGTCGTAACCAACAGTAGGTGCAGATGCCTCGGCTCATCTCTTCACTCCGTTTCGTTTGACGGCGGCGCCGGTCGGCCGGTGTTACTACCGACTGGGGCTCGCGTTACGCCAGTCACCTTCCATTCGATCCCTGTAATCTCCCAAACTAGGAAAAGCTCCCGTCCAACACCAAGGCGGGATTCGGATTTCAGCGTCGACCGGGGTCCGACTGCTATTTTTTTGCTCCGTCACTTACAAATGCGGCTCACGCCAGATGGGTCAACATCAGGAGATATGACTCGGAACTGCCTGGTCTCGCTACCAGACACGCGGACATGGGCCATTCATCTTCTAGCTACGCCCTAGCTTGATGCCACACACCGCCGCTGAGGCTGTGATTATGCATGTATGTCACAAACGGTAAGCCACCAACCATGTATGATCTTGTTCGATACCTCGTCGCATTCGCATCTTTGGCAAGTAGGTTAATCTCCAAACCCATGCCACTCATCTTCGCCCCCATCCTCGGTTGGCTCCTCCCCACTCTGTTGGTATCTCACAGCAGAGTCGATATGTGCTGCACTTTTGTCGCCAACGCCTCTGCTGCTGCTGTCTGTATCGTCGTCTTCCCCATCCGTCCCATCCCCCTCAGACTCATCAGACTCATCTTCACCCCCTTCCTCTTTGTCTTTTTGGCCCTCTTCCCCAAATTCATTTCTCGCATTCAGCTCAATGGGCGCCCCTGTAGATTTCAACACAGGCATGCCAAGCATGTCTCGGATGATTTTCCCATCTTCATCTCGCAAATATGGACCCTGATCATCGTTCTCGGTCCCAGAATCTTGGGCGCCATCCCGCACGAAGCCCGCGACAAAAAAGCCCATGACTCCTTGGCCATCATCCTTGTACGAGCGGATACAGGCCTCAGCCATATCCACATCGCCCCCACATGCCTCGGCCAGACCTCGAACGGGCCACTCTCTCATCCCAGTAACTTGGTCTTTTCGAAGGAGAACGCGCCAGTTTCTCTCCTTGGCAATATCCGATTGAAGGGCCCGCATGACCACCGTTTCGTTCTCTTGCATATGTACAGAGCATGTTGAGTAGGTTATCTTCCTCGCTGACGGAAAACGGAATGCATGTAAGAGCAAAGTCAGCTGGAAGGATGACAGCGCTTCCAATCGGTTTTCAAGATCTTTCTCGGATTTTATAACCGTCTCATTTCCGTCGTCATCTATCATGAGATTTTGAGGCTCTGGTTCGACTTGTTCATGCTTCCTTTTCCGTCCACTTGCCTTCGAAGACGCCGCCTTCTTCGTATCGCTGGAGGCATCGGGCAAGTGGAGCTCTGGCATCGAATCTCGACCAACAATTCCGCTCCCGGAGCAACTCGGATCTAGCAACAGGGCTCCCACAGATTTGTATCTCTCTGACTGGGGATCCACCTGCAGAAAATCTTGGCCAAACCCAATCCGAGTGACGTTCTTTGAGCCTGCTGTTGTTACCATCTTCTCCAGCGTCTTTGCTCGACGAGAATCCTTTTCAAATGCATAGATTGTCTGCTGTGGTGTCTCGAATTCCGGTTGGTGTTCTTTCGAGATCGCTGCCAAATGGGTAGTTTTGTTGCCAGGGGCAGAGCAGGCATCAATCAGATCCCCATCCTCGGCCTGGGGATCCAAAAGATACGCAGGGAAGCACGATGCCTTGTCTTGAAGAATGATTTTCCCCGAGGTATACGCCTCAGTCTTGGTCAAATCGATTCCAGAGGTGATGGCAACAAGGTTTGGGACATGAGGGTCGATGAAGAGATTCTTGCCAGAGTTCTTAATGGCATCCTGGACTGATGTAACCCTGGTGTAGGCTGAAAATGTCGTTTCCAGTTGCTCTTCGAGGGTGCTTTTCACTGCGTTCACTCGAACCCATCTGGGATAGTTTGCTTCCTCTCCAGCGGATTGTCTCTCGACTTGCTCCTTCAGCTCGTTGAGTGAGGCCGCCTTCCTCCGTAACCGAGCTCGCGTAAACTCAGAGGAAAGCCGACCTTTGTGTCTTTCAATAGACGCTCGTAGGCCATGATTCTGAGGCAGAGCGATGCCCCCCTTTGCAAGCAAAAAATCATGCACCAAGAGTAGTGACAATGGTGGTGAAAGCTAGAATAGATATCAGTAATGGCCAATTTCAACCTGGGATGGCTGCTTGTATGAGATACGCACCTTGCGCTCGTGTTTTAGGAGCTCGGAGCTTTCAATTACTTCCTTAAGCACTGGACTCCATTTGCAAGTCTCGACAACAAGCGCGTAGATCTGGCTGGGTGAAGACTTGAGATTTTTCTTCTTGAAAACCCGGGACTTGAGACTGCCACCATGAGACGACGAGCTGGTTAGAAACTCAGCAGCCTCGTGATAGAGCGACATTCTGGTCCTCGAATTACCAACAAAGTCACAAATTGAATGTTGGCAAGGTGAAAATTGGTGGCAGGAAGTTTGAAGCACAGGCATTGAGATTACCCGAAATTTTTCCATCCCAACCCCCAGCCATGAACTTCTAAGGTCTGAACCAAAGAGACCTATGTGAAGGGGAAAAAACCCAAGGAGAAAGAAAAAAAAAAGAAAAGGTCAGAAAATTATTGTCCAGGCTTTTTAAATAGAAAACTTCTAGCCTGTTGTAACTATAGAAATCAATGGGTTGTTGCTTAGCTATGCTACCCTAAACGCCAGCGACCAAAATAGAGCGTAACAAAGAAATCCTCAAGATTGCTCTCAGAAACGATCTCAACAAGGCTAGAATATTACTCAATTTCTCTGTGCCTCCAAATGGTAGTAGTTCGTGTCTATAGAAATGTTGATGTCATTGTTGATTTTGTAGCCTGAAATGCCAAAGTTTCAACACCACAAAAATTAGGAGTAAGCGTGTCGCCCTCAAGCGTTCGCTGAAGATTTTGGGCATACTTGGCTGAGCTCGGGGGGTCAATAGCTCAATTATTAGGCTCCCTAGGCAGGTTTAAATTAATCCCAGTGCGTTGATAAAATATAGTGTGTAGAAAGTTGCAACAAAGGCACGGTGATGTGGCTTAGAATTGCAGCATTTAACAGGGAAAAATTGGCCTAATAGGATCATAAGATAACACGTCTAAGTGATAATCCGGAGTTGGTATTCGACAGTTCATAACCAAGAAAAAGATGAATCTAGAGTAAATTCTAGAGTATATGGGGACACTGAGACTTTTAGGTGATTCAATGAGACGTTAACAAGACGAATAGTAATTAATTGGATTTTACAACTTCATGGTGACTTTCCAACATTCGGGTTTATATAATAGCAAAACGCCGTCGCAAACTTGCATGGCCAATTGAAGCCACGTGAGGATGTGTATGGCATCTGACTAAAAGATTGATGTTCAGTACTGAGGTGAGAAGGAGAAATGCAGTGAAAGGCGAGCGAATTTGGGTGTACATGTGTTGATGTGAACGAGTCACAAATCACTGAAAGCAATAATGAATTAGCGAAGCCGTCTCAAAATCATGACCTTACGGCGCAGAGGCCTCGTTCTCCTAAATACTTCACGGGGGCACCAAGCGAGTATGGGAAATATACGAATTATCATAGGCTATTCGCGAATCTGAATCCACTCCTCCTCAGCACTAGTGGTTTTACCATGCTGAAATTATTGGGGTCTCACTTTGGACGAGGTAATAGCGTGACGATAGTTGAGGGGATAAGCCCATCCTTGAATCAATAGCCTCAAAATATGGACCATCTTTAACAAATATGGCTGAACTAAACGAGATCATCCATGTATTCTGCCATCAAACTGATATAGGGGGTAATTTAAAAAATACAATCGCAACATGGAATGAAATGCAAATTAAAAAAAAACATGAATGGAAAAGGCAACCCTTCTAACAGAATATATCCATCATTCATTGGCAACATCTGTATAAATCTAGGACTTTTAGGTATAAATCATTTTCACTCATGGAAACACCTTCTAGACAGGTGCTAACCTCAAAGTGGTTGAGGGTCGTTAATTGCGAGCACGGCTCCTAAGAAGCGAAAACTATGTCCCTCAAAATATACAAATCAAGAATCGAATAACCAATTCCAATATTGGGATTGGCAAGAGAGTCATTTTCCCACTGAGATCGCCCCACGCCTTTCCATCATCTCAAAGATTTCGCCAGATCCGAGTGTAAAACATTGTAGACCACGGCCACCAAAACGGAGAGCCGCTCAAATATTGGTATCACCTTGCCTCCCTCAAAAAGTATAAACGTTCAAGAAGAGAATAATTTACCAAGCCGTATATAGCTTAGTAATGAACATGGCCATGAGCATGTCGACGAACGTGATCTCTCTTGTAGCCCATAGTCTCAGAAGAGGCCTTGGCTGTAACGGTAACGGTTTCCCAGACAGTGTGAACCTTGGGTTTGCAAGTCGTGGGCTTGGCCTTGTAGCTCGAGATGACACTGGACTGAGAACCGGCACTAGAGTCGGAGCCGGTCTCGGCTGCGGAAGGCTGCGAGTAAGTCTTTCCAGAAGAAGAACCATCGTCAGCGGCGGACTCCTCGGGTGTGCCATACTGAGTAGGAGAGGAAGCGGTAGCTTGAGAGGCCTCAGAAGAACCGGCGGCGGTAGTGTGGCTTGCAGAAGCCTTGCTGGTTGAGGCAGATGATGAATCATCAGAACCACCGCTGGAGCCGCTAGAACTGCCCTTGCCATACTTCCACCCACTAAGAGGGTTGTCACCAGGAATCTTGTCAAGAGTGCCAGAGACCTTTTCGTCAACTTCGGATTTAGCAGTACACTCTTGGTCATTTGTGCCATAGAACAAGCCTGGGCAGGTATTCATGCCGCCAGTGCCAGTGTTGCAGGTGTCAATAATGTGCTGGAGAAGAGACTCGTCCCAACCGGCAAGGAAATCAGCGTGGTTACTGTAACCAGTGACATCACCGTTGGAAAAGACAAAGGGCTGCTCCTCCTTGCCCTCTTCCCACCGACCCTGGAACTTCTGAGTGTCCCAGTACACCTCGTAGAAGAGGTGAGGGACGTGGATGTAACCATCGGGACAGTCTTGCTTGCCATTGTTGTCAGAAGGCCAAGCCATGTTCTTCTTGTGGTTGGTGAGGCCAGCAGAGGGATTGTAGCAAGACGGGAAGTGAACATCGGCACGCAGAGGAGAATAGGTGCCGTCACAAGTGCGGTCAGGGAAGCCAACACCCTCGCCAAGGTTGACAGAGTCACCCATGCCGGCCATGGAACCGTCAGAGTTGGTGTCCCAAGAGGGGGGGTCGTAGATGTTGTTCAAACGGGGGCATGTCATTCTTGCGGGATTGACTGCGCCCTTGGAAGGGTCAAGGTTGGCCTTGGCACCAGCCTTGGGAGGGTCGCGAGTCATAGAATCACCCGAGACCATGCTCAAGCCAACGGGGAACGCCTTGATTTCGTCATTGGTAGCCTCGAAACTGAAGCATTCATGTTAATACATGATTCTAAAGACATTAATGGTCTAGGCAATGACGGAGACTTACAAGTAGTAGGCGTTGAAGTAATAGAGATCAACGGACTCGAACTTGCCGGTCTTGGGGTCGCGGAAGTAGAGGGAGGGGAACCAGTAGGCACTGTTGTCACCCTTGACGAGAGCGTTGCTGCACTTGGATTCGAGGAGGTCCTTTCCGGTGGCACTCTTGCTGAAGCCACTGCCGCCCATGACACTGTGGACATGGCTGAAGGTTTCACCGGGAGCAAGAATGGGGTCGACGCGGCCCTTGGTCATCTCCTTTCCCTTAAATCGCAACACGGAAAAGGTTCCAGTGTCCTTGGCCATGGCGGCGCCGGCCAAAGCGGCGAAAGATGCAGCAGCAGTAACCTTCATCGCGCTGGTTAATAGCGGTGGTGTTGGTTGAAAAAAAGTGTTATAATGCTTCAAAAGGTAAAAAAACGATTGGGTTGACAACTATCTCTAGGACGGTGGCAACCAGTGAAGTCGTGCTTCAGTTTTTGTTGGAAGAGAAGAGCGAGAGAGTAGTTAATGGGCAACCAGGTGATACCGGAGCACCTGCAAGGAGAAAGAATGTAATGCAACCGACTGCGTCTTAACGAGTGTGAATCAGACTCGAGGCAACTGATGACGGTTGGCAAACGAGAGATGAAAGAGAGAATCCAATCAAACAGACACGGGGGCCTGCGGGAAGAAAAGAGTGAAGAAAAGAGAGGACGTGCTCGGCAGCTCTGGTGTACGAGAATAGAAGAAAGAAAGCGGATGAGGGAATGAAGAAGATTAAGAGGAGGACCGGGTTGGACCAAGGTGAGAAGGTCTTGTGAAATGCTGGGCTCCCTGGCGGCATCTTGGATTCTTCAGGTACCCGGCTTGGGGGCCTGTGTCCTGCGTGGGTGCGCAGGTGGCCGGACCATTAGCGGGCTAGCATCCAGCGGGTTTCCCACCAGGGGCATGCCCCGTAAGCGCTTGCCGTTCTCAGTGGCCGGAACATGATTCCTATAAACGCAGTGTGCCAGGTAGGCAAGCATGCGGAGCATGGCGAACAGGGGACAGCATGGTGCAGTGACGATGTCGATGTCTTGGCGCTAGTCGCCTCGGCTGCGGTTAGAGACCAAGGCGATGGATGAAGATGCTGACAGGGAGGGGATGCGCCTCAGGGGTCTGGGCCTCCTTTGTTCGCCATCGTGGTTGCTCTCTGTCCGGACCACGTCACAGTTCCTCTACGAACGAGTGTTACATTAACCAACAGCGGGCGCAAAAGTTGGTTGGATCGGCCTGGTTTCTGGCCGCGCCGCTCATCAGGTTGTGTGTGTTGCGCTGTGTATGTACGAAGTTTGTGTGCGCATTCCCCACTCCTAGTTCTCGTCAACGAGATATCGGGTCTCCCCTGCGAGGCAGCCTTTTGGTGGGTTTGGGCTCCTTGGTACCTGCGTCCAGCAGCAGCACACGCATTAGAAGGGCAGATTACCTAAATAACCTGTGTGGTTCTTTAAGCTTGAAGGCTGGAGCATGGGGGCATGGGATGGGACGACGGGCTATCTTGGAGGATCCCCGTGGGCCCTGGACAGGGATCCGGCGTCTTCCGTGCAACACAACCAGAAGTGGAGGAGTCGACGGTTGTCCGTTCTGCGGTGCACTGTCATTTTACGGCTCTACTGCGTGCGGCAAAGATTGCATGTTCTTGGCAGTGATGTGCTGTCTTTTTTTTTATTTTATTTTAATTTTTTTTTTTATTCTTTCCCGAGGCAATTTGGCATTGAAGCACACCTGACGAATGGTGACGAGGTGGTGGCCTCCTCTGCCGTCCCTGGATCGGTTGCCCACGAGGGCCACCTCAATATTCAGTGGGTAAAAGGCCGTTGAAGGATGTAAACAAAATATCGTATCTGGAATATTGCTGGCTCGTGTCATGACATTGGAGGGTAAAGGGTTCTCGTTGCACATGGTAGTCTCACACAAACAAGTAGAGAGAGGGGAGGGAAATGGACAGGATAGTTAAGCCCCATCCCTTGCCGATCATGGAGATTAGGGGATTAATGTGACGTTTCTGCGCTGGCGGCGGCACCACCCTTGAAAGATCGGGCGCTTGCCGACAGGGCTGGGGGTTGATCGTGGGTCGGTGGGTGTCTTTCTTCTCCGGCTTACAGCCAGAACCATCTTCTTCTCCTTCTTCCTTTTTCCCCTTCTTTGTTCCTTCTTTGGATGTGAGCTTTCTTCGTATTCAAGCTGAACTGGGGGCATTCTCGGCAATCCATAAATAGTTACAAGATAAAAGGTAAGCTTACAGGCGTTCCCCAGGTGGTAAAAATGGGGGCAGGTGTTTCAAGCAAAGCACTCTGCCTTGGCAGCCGATGTCATGGAAGGTCGCCTCGGAACTTCAGAGCGGCGCCAAGATAAGGCACCTTAATTAAGCTCATGCTCCCAGGCGCCGGAGCTGCCGTCGCGCCAAGGATCTGCTGCCTGAAGGCATGCGCTAATTGGCGTGCCCCTGGTATCAGCTCCAGGGGGGCAGCTTCTGAAACGTGCTATAGGATAACGGCCAACTCCACTGCCACCTGCGGCAGCCGTCTCCCATTGGACTGGGCCCGAACCAAGGCTAATTGTTGGGATCAGGGAGGGGAAAGGATGTCCAACTAGATGGTGCCGTGAGTTGTCCAAGCCTCATGAGAAGCATTTCAGCTGACTTGAACAATTAGAAGCCGCCATCCAAATTTTCTTCTTGCCCCACAAAGACCTCACCTTCTCGCCAAGCTGGGAGAGAGAGGACAATGTGCCTAAAATTGTACTAGACCCTGGACCAGACCGCACGAACATTCATGCCTTGTCAATCCCTTTATAACCTGGCCCAATAGCTCTCATCCCTCATGCAAGACCCAATACAAACACCACCACAAATGACCTTGTTAGGGACCACCAGTGCTACCCACCATGTCCATGTGCTGACCGAGGCCCATCGGAACAGGGTCCAGATTCGAGTCATGCCTCGCCTTCATCGGTATTGCTGTTGCCGCCTTGACCCAGAATCCCAACAATCCGCCACCCGTCGCTTCGATTGGTTGCTTGTTTTCATCGTTGTGGCCGATTGCCAACCGGTATGCCAATCCGTTTTTTCGTTCAGCTTGCTGCAATGTGGCAAGTGGGAGTGCTTCATTCAGCTCCGCTGAAGCTGAGATGCCAACAAGCCATGTAGTGTAAATGACCAATACTCGTAGCCATCTTCACTGCTCAATGACCCGAAAGCCACCTGCTCCCGAAATCCAAGTTCCCATTCGGCCCGGTCCTCTCTATGTTATACAATCCGGCTCATGATACCCCTGTGACTTGCCTCGTAAGGTTCCGTCCAACTTCCTACCTACGTAATTGGTACCACCTTTAGAATACCGAGCTTCCCAGGCCCAAAAGACTATGAGCAGGTGTTTTTTGGTCATGCGCGCTTTTCGCTGGCACGCTTCTGACCTCTCTGCTGTGACGCGTCGTCGCACCAACAGCATGAATGTGGAAGCTGTTCGGCACGCCCTAGTTGGACGCACAGACAGCGTCATCGTAGACCATTTCAATTAGCAGAACGCCTTGTATTGTATGGAACTGGGATGCCTGGGTATATTGCTTGACATAAATCTCGTTTGCGTTTGTTTGCGTGTTGACAATGACAGCCCGTTGCTGGGGCTAAGAGACGATGCTCTGCTTACTTGCAATCATGGATAAAGTAGGACAGAGGCATGGTTCTGAGAGAAAACTGCGTTATTTCCTGGATTCTAAAAATGGCACTTGGATTGACATGTTATCAAAGTCGTGATCTCGCTTGTTCCTAGTCCTAGCCGTTTCTGCACAGAATTTAATCACGGCTATAAATACAAATTGTGCAGCCTATTTCGATGAAGCACTGCTACCCGCTTGTTGACATTGGATATTGGCTTCCTTCGCCAGTTACATTTGGATTGTGCAGTTATGCCTCGCCCGTTGATCTCACACTCAGGCAAGATTAGCCGAGTTATTCTCGTGAATCAGGTACAGAGCTTCTGCGTAACAAGACACCATCATTTCAATTCCCTCGACATGAGTCTATCGCACGACCGTGCTGTGTAATGGCTCGTATTAATTATTCATCCTTTCAAGTTTCACTGCTTAAAACCCTCCTATAATTATTGCTGCAAATCTAGAGAATACTGGTCTCGTGGCCACAACCAACAGCCTTGAGGCCATGAATCTTCTTAAAGCTGCTCGACCAATGTCGCAGGCACTATCGCCTCATAGAACTGGTGGAAGGCATTAAAAAAACCTATATGTACATATATCTCACATGACTGACAGTTTGAACTAGTGCAACGAAATAGAAACATTTTAATGGCCCGTTCCCAAGAAAGCGCGCATCGGTTCATTTGACACATGCCAGTCACACATGGCCGTTACTACTAGGTAGATAAGATGTAGAGACAAGGCGTGCTAGATGCAGGGAGCCTAGGAGTTTCTTGGAACCTGAGTGAAGCTGCAATCTTGCATGAATGCAGCCCTCTGCTATCTCAGTCTTGGGATCAAATTTTAACAATAATCAATCGCAGCACCTCCATATATAGATTCATAACACATTGGCTATTTTCATTCTGATCATGATTAAGGTAGAGCTGGAATGGCCATAGCCCGTGGTAGGACCCAAGATAGTTTGCCCCCGACGGTATGACCCTCCCCGAGTCTTACTCGGCATCTTCATCCGTAGGTGATCCGAGAGGTTCCTAATCATCCAATCCCATTGTGAACTTGCAAGACGTGATTTGCATTTTACCCCAGTGGTACGTATTGGCCGAGCAGGTTTCCCACTAGGCTGCTCGCGCGTCATGCACACTCCCCGTGTCCTGTCGGGTTCCTGAAGAGGGGTCCATGTCTCAATGTATAAGTTCCGGACCACTTCGTGGCGTGATAGCGGGACGTGTTGGTTGAGGTCTCAGTTATCTATCCGGAGGTTGATCAGGCCAACATCTGTCATGCACCTGAAAACTTAATAGGCGAGCTAGTCAAGAAATGAGAATGACGCTTATTCTTAATATACAAACAAAGGCATTGATCACCATGCTGGAATCATGAGACACTAAACCAGCCGCCAAGCGGCATTGAAGAAGCAAATACACACATGGATATGGCCAATGAGGCAAGCGCATACTTCCACTCTTGAGCCAATTTCATCATTGCACACGGCCCAAAATTGACAGATCTTTGCTCATGTTTCAACATTGACTTCTTACCTACGTTGGCCTCGTGGCCATCTCCGTACACCTCGGCGTAAGAGGGTAGTGTCGTTTGCCACGACCATTCACTGGTCACTTCTCCAGCCGATCCAGCCCCTAGAAACACAATCATACGATATGTAATTAATAGCCACATGGTTTGGTTTTCTCTGCCACACGCCCTTTTAAAAAAAAACACCCATTGAATAAAAATATTCACACTGTAGGTGTGTTATTATATGCGGCCCAGCGCCTTTAAGTGAGGCGCCCCTGCATTTGGCTACCCGCCGATGTAACTAAATGGACCCTTGAGCTACGGTTTTTTAAGACATAACCTCGTTTTTCTGAGCTCAATTGGTGGTGACTAATTTTCTCAATAGTCATAGCAGTCTCGTGTAATCAGGCGATATTTTTTTATATAAAAAAAAAAGAAGAAGAATGTATAATCGCCTGCAATATGTTATGGAGCTAAATCACTGATTAAATTGGAGCCGCAACCAAGATCAAAATATGACCTTCAACAGAATCCGCAGGCTGGTCTTGGGATTGAAAGACGTGTAGCATAACACCGTAAACCTTGTGCCAAGGAACAAACACCGTCTGAGCCCCTGTTTACCAAACCTAGCCATGGCAGGAGTGATCAACAGTGTTCCATACGTCACCATCCAAACACACTGCCTGCAGAGGGATCAACGGGTGCGGTCCATCAACATCCAACCATTTCTCATTTGATGTCTTAGGTTTACACGTGTCCGTATCTTCTTCAGCTTCTCAGTTTTTCCCATGGGGGTACGATTTTTGATCTAGTGTCGAGCTGGGGTATGAAGGGTTTACAAGAGACTCGACGACTTCGTGTATCTGTGACGGCAGTACACCAGGGAGGAAAAAGAATATTTGACCTGAATTATGTTGTTCATGGGTCATACCTATGGGCGACTAATAAGGGGTGGGGGTTAGTGGGCGACACAGAAGACCATTTGGATGGCGGACCGGAAAGAGAAGGAGAATCGGGCATAGACCCGAGAAGGCGGCTGGAATATTCCAATCAAATAGGCAGGTATGTTTTTCCATGATACAAAAAGAAACACCATTGGAATTGATCAGTCTGATTTGCTTCGTTTACCCAAGCTTCTCACCTAGATCCCGTCATATGGATCAAGTCGACTCAGACATGTCCACTTACATTCCCAAGTAGCTGCGGGCGCCGTTGTGGCTATTCATCTACCTCAAGCGTGCGTCAAATTGTGAGGATGGCGACCGTTGACCTATGTCTTGCTCACGCGGACCGCAAATGCCGAACTGACACCCAATCCCAGTGCTGAAACCACCCTTGCTTGCGATGTCGAATGAATTCCAAGAGGCGGCTCTGAGATTTGCCGGCACACTTGAGGCCTGACGAGGTTGTTGCTGAGAGCATACGTACCAGGATGCTGCCTGAACTGACCGACACCACGGCGAGACACTGATTGCTGTTTTTGTTCATTTGCAGCTTCGCCTCCATAGGCAGCTCCGAACTCGGTTATACGCAGGGTGGAGGCACATGAGCTGATAAAAGTACGGCGAAGCAAGGGGTTCAAGTAATTCAAATACGCAGCCCTGGTTTGCCGCGTGGCTTTCCGTGTGGGGTAGTGACGCCCAACAGCTCTCCGCCAAGCCTAAAGTTGGCTCTTCGATTCGCCGGGTTGATGGGATCGCCCTTTGTTACGAGGACGTGTGAGGGGGTTGAACCGCACTGTCCACCCACATGGAGCTCTAAGGTCGATCGTGCCGCCCGTCAGCCGCAGCGGGTGATCGGCGATTATTTCCTGAGCTACCCCCTCCCACATGACTTGCTCTGAGCCAAGTGTAAAGTTCCCCATTGCGGAAACTCTCGCAGCGGGATCCTTCTTGGCGGCTTGTTGGATCGTCAATGCCCTCGCCGTTTAGAAACCCCGCCATGCCGCCCCGAAAATTAGAAGTCTCACCTCAACGCAACTAGGACCGAATAGTTGAACTGACAAGTCATTTTCGCCTCAGAGTTAACGCTCTTCATGGATCAAAAGCCACTAGGATGCCCTCTGCTTGTCGTGATAGCCCGCCGTCCGCGGCCTGTTGTCACACAGGTCGAGCTGTGCGGCTGAGGTGGGTGGTTGAGTAATGAAGTCCGGAGTACCAACCCTCGTCGAATACTTTTTATATAGAAAAAAAAAGAAATTCGAGCCAGGTCGTATGCAACATCCATCCAGTGTGAAAGTGGCAAGGGGAAGAAAACCAGCGGTTTGGTTAAATCGAAAAGATCATGGAGCCGCAGCGGGATGCGCCTGGAATGTTCATGAAACAGAATCGCATCAGTAATGATGGCATGGCGATTTTGGGGAACAGAGTTGCGCCCGAGATTTACCTAGGCACTTGGGAGTTTATCACTTGCCAACCGGTGTGTCTCCGGGCGATGTCATTGGCCACAGTCTTCGAAAATGCGGCCGCAGGCGGGGAAACGAAGCCAGGCATGCTCAATAGGCAATCATCAATGTTTCGGAGGAAAGAGTTGTTGCCTCCGCTTTGTCCCCTCCCCGTGCCGCGCCTCGCAGGGCATTTTGGGATTGCGCCAGCTACACAGGGGCCAATAGAATCGAAGTGAAGTCACTTGCATCTGCAGGAGGCCCCAAATGACAAGCCGAACGGCCAGACACATCCGAGTCTCGCACTTATATGTTTATTCCACTTTCTCCAGGCAATGATAGGTGTGGTGCCGAGGACTTCCCGCCACGCCCAACTGTTAGCACATGAGACTCTTGCCCCAGCAAAGCGAACGGCCGACGACAATAAAGGCCAAATCCAATTGGCCTGCTCTCCGCCTCAGATGCGAACCAATTAGGACCCTTAGGTCTGACCTCTGAGACACTGCAACGAGAGGTTTTGCATCATATTGCGTCCGCGTTACTTGCCCAGTCTCCTACGCGTCCTATCCAGCCC
>NAGG01001291.1:0-32844 GCA_003031705.1 Calonectria naviculata
CCCCACGGAGACCTACCTCTACTCGGCCGACCTCCGCGCTAACAAGCTCTGGGTCCACCGCAAGCGCTCTGCCGAAGACCCCCGCGTCGACCTCGTCGGCTCCGTCGACTGCCCGGACCCCCGAGACCACCCCCGCTGGGTCGCCCTCCACCCCACCGGAAACTACCTCTACGCCCTGATGGAGAAGGGCAACCGCATCCGCGAGTATGTCATCGACCCCGAGACTCACATGCCCGTCTACACCCACCGCCACTGGCCCCTCATCCCCCCCGGCATCCCCGAGGGCGACCGCTGGACCCAGTACCGCGCCGACGTGTGCACCCTCTCCTTCTCCGGCAACTACCTCTTCGCCTCGTCCCGCGCCAACAAGTTTGAGCTCACCGGCTACATTGCCGCCTTCAAGCTCACCGCAGAGGGCTCCGTCGAGCGCCAGATCCTCCTCAACCCGACCCCGACCAGCGGCGGCCACAGCAACGCCGTCTCCCCCAGCCCCTGGACCGACGAGTGGGTGGCCATCACCGACGACCAGGAGGGCTGGCTCGAGATTTACCGCTGGAAGGACGAGTTCCTCGCCCGCGTTGCCAGAGTCCGGGTCCCCGAGCCTGGTTTCGGCATGAATGCCATCTGGCACAACTAGGAAAACCCAAGAAAAGAAACTATATATAGAATGATAAATTAAAGCCGGCAAAATAGGGCATGCCATGGAACCGGTGGATCAAGACTCGCGTCCGTAGTACGAGGAAGACAAGGTACACTGGATAAAATATCAAAACGCCCATGAATGATGAAACCAATTCTTATAAACAACGACTTGCCAAATCAAGTCAAATTCTCGCAAAAGTCCTACGTAGAACTGTGCATCGTTAGCCCTTTATTGAGGGAGTAAAGTGCTTAAACCTGAATAACGCAAGGTATAAAGAAAATTGCAATCGAATTTGAGACAGTATTCTGCTTGTACTCAAACGAAAAAGAAATAAAAAAATGCTTCGGCACCTGAAAAGTTGTCCTAGACACACCTGAACAATCCGATGGTCTCCAAAGGATATCGCATCATTAATGTCATGTCTACTACTGCTAGGACGATCAATCCCTGCCCACCAAAAAAGGTAAAAGAAAATAGAGCTCTGGTATGATAATTTCTCCACCCATCTTACACATTCCTCAATTCTTCACTCATTTTCCGTTGCCGTTGATTTTAGGCACATCATCATCATCCTCAACGGCCACGTCGTTACTCTGGTGTAATAATGGGGTGTGTTCATTGGCGGTATTTACACTTTCCCTCTGCTCATGGCTCAAAAGGCCGAGATGCGAAGCGGGTCGCGGTGAGAACCTGTTACCGGCGTCGAGACCTTGCTTAATCTTAAAAAGCCCGCCGCGAGTGTTACTGAGAGGGTTTGCGGCTCTGTTGGCGGGTCCGAGTCGGAGATTTTGCCTCATCTCATCCAGGTTGGCCTTGACCACAACGGGAGGGCCTTCAATGCCCCCATCGGAAGTTCTTCGCTTCATGTGAATGGCTGTCTTAGCGGCTCGGTGGAACCCGCCCTCATAATTGCTGTGGTACGACCCCACCTCGACATCGGGGTTTTTGGAGGCAATGTCAACTAGGATACTGTCGGGAAGTTTCTGGATCTGTGTGGCTGCGGTGATGGGCGCTTCGATATGGACTCTGCGAGCTCGTGGAGCGGGGTTTAGACGTCGAATGGCCTTGTGCACATCAACGTAAACATCCGACTCGTCAACGATTTCCCTTTTCAAGAAATTAGCATATGGCCCCTTAGAAATAACCAGCCATTCACTTACTCTCCAATCAACTCTTCAATAACGTCTTCCAAGGTAACAACACCCAGTGCGCCATGATCCGACCCGGGGAATTCAGAAACCAAGACCATATGAGATTTACCCTCTTGGAAGAAGTTGATAATGTCCAAACAGCTCGTCTCCGGCCTGGTCTCCACAATAGCGCCGAGGGGCACGTCGCGAACGGGGATTTGGTCCTCTGGGTCGTAAGTGATGAGAGTCTTGACCAAGAGCATGCCGACAAAGTCGTTAGGGCTGCCGGAACGGTAGACGGGAATTCTCGAGTATCCAGAAGACAGGATATCATCCATAGTCTTCTCGTCTAGGATGTGATCCTCCGAAAGGGTGTATACGTCGTCCATGGGTGTCATAACTTCGGCCACAGGCTTGTCCTTCAAGTCGAGAACCGCAGTGATGATTGTTACCTCATCCTGGTTGAGTCGCTCGGAAAGTTCGCCAAGAGATTTGTGCAGAGTGACGAGCGTCTTCAATCCGCTCTTCTTGTACACGGTGCCGTGGTCCTCACCCAAGATCCAATCAAGAAGCTTCGCGATAGGGTATGAAATGGGGCTGGTAAAGTACATGAGCGCAAGGACGGGCTTCGACATGTAACCGCCGATGGGAAGACCATATCGAACGCAGACGGACTGAGGGACGATTTCGCCGAAAATGACTTATCACCTGTGAGCAAATGGCTGGAATGTGATGGAACTGAGTCAAATTATGCTTACCGATAAGCACAGTGCTGCCAACAACGGCTGCGACACCACCGCCAAGAGTCCGGTCTAGGACAACGGGAAGGGATTCATTGACGACAACGTTGGAGAGCAGCAAAGTGACCAAGACCCAGTGTTTTCCTCGGTTTAGAAGCTGGAGCACGCGCTTTGCGTTCTTGTGCTGGGGTTCGCTGGGGTCGCCGGAGAGTACCTGCAGGTAAATGCTGTCTTGGCCCATCAAGCTTGGCAATGTTAGCATTTGTTTGCCAAGCCAAAAACAAAGAGGGGGGGCTGGTTCGCTCACGCAATGGTCAGACCGGCAAAAGCACCACCAAGGAGAACAAGAGCCATTGAGGCCGTGAGAAGTACCCAGAGGTTCCCGCCCTCGGCGCCAGGCTCTTCGGCATTCTCAGCTCGTCTGGCGAGGGGATGGGCCGCCGCCGCAGACAGACCAGTGCCCAGCACACGGCCCAGGCCGAGGACGGCGGGCCGCAGCGCGCTGTATCTTGATGTCCGTCGCATCGCCGGGTGATTGATTTACGGGAAGTGGTGGTTGAAGGTGTAGACGAGGAGTTTTGAGATAATCGGGTAAATGCTGCAATGTAAGAGCTATCGGCGACGGCTTGATGACGCGATGGTCGGGTCCCCACGGCGGACGATGGGCTTGGATGTAGAGCTTTGATCTTCAACGAATTCCAGGCCAATGACCAATGGATACCGAAACGCGAATCGCGGCGACCTTCGACGGTGATGCTTGACGGGGTGCGACCCTTTCCACTAAAGGCGGGCGATGTGGGAGGACGACCCAACTTAGTGATGGATGTAAGAAAAGAATCGGAAAACACGGCGGGAACGCAGCGAAAGCGAGAAATCCCAGAAACATGACGCAGCCCAGCACGTCGGTGGAGAGGACGCTGTGATTGGCGAGGAGGCTCCCTAGTGCCGGGCCAGTGCTGCTGAGCTCCATCAGCTTCGACCACTGTCGTCGCCGCCGCCCCTCTTTCCACAGGGCTCGGCTCCACTATCGTTCAGCGGAATCCGCAGGGCGTTAGTGAGGTACGCAGCAAATAAACTAAGACCACTGTGGTTCTTGGCGGGAGGCCAGCATGCTTGCACATGCGCTGACGAACTACGTTCATCCCCGCTGGGCCCGTATCGCGCTATCACGGACTCGTTGCTTCTTCGCGGCCGCCTATCGCAACGATAATCGAAAAAACAGCTAGCCCGGCAATTACATTTAGCCTTCTACGTGAGACGCACAGTCCCTGACTTCCATGGGTGTCACGCGACCAACTTCCCGAGATGCAGCACCGGTGGATGCGAAACGGTGGCGCCGGCGTGGCCCTCGTCCAACGGACCCGTTACCATGTCACAATGCAGGGCGGGCGGCAATGGCAGCGGCAGGGTTGCGGCATGGCTGGCACGACATGTCCCATAGAAAGTATTTCTTTTTAGCTGACAACTTATCAGGGTGGTTTTCTTTATCCGAACGTATCCACTGGGAGCCTCCCTTCGTGAAATTGTCTCCTACAGCTTGACCAGGCTCACGTCCAAGACGCCTTCGGAATTCTTCAAGCCCTCCACCACTTCGTTGCTAACAGGCCCTAACACGCCCAGGATCATTAGCGCCTCGTTGCCCTTGGGACCATCCACCGGCCCGTCCACAGTCGTCGCCATCTGCTCCTCCTGCTGTTGCGGGTCGAGGCTGGCCACTTGCATGAACTTGATGTTGACTCCGTGTGCGCCGAGCACCATCCCGACTCCTCCAATCTTTCCCGGCTCGTCAAAGTTGTGCAGGATGATGAGCGTGCCCTCAGGCGTGAACGCTCCATTGAATCGATCCAGCTTGGAAATGTATACACGATCGTTTGACGCATAGCCCTCGATGATCTGCTCACTCCCGCTGCTTCCGGGTTGGTAGGACCGCAATGACACCAGATTGGCGAATGTGGGCTGTTTTTCCTCTCGAGAGTGTGTCTCACTGATAACGATGCCCTTTTCTTTGGCAATAAGCGTCGCATTCACAATGTTGATGTGTGAATCACTAAACGACGCCACCAAGCCTTTCACCAATGCTGCGTAGAGTGGCTTGGTGTTGGACATGCCGGCGAGGTCGCCATGGTAGACAAGGTCAAAACGCCTTCCGCCCATCATCCCGCCCTTCCCTCTCGCAAAATGCTGGGTGTATAGCTTGCCCATTTTCTCAACAAGCTGCACAAATGGTTGCAATTTGCGGTACTCTTCTGGGAGAATGATGGGGGCGTTCACGGCACTTGTGGGTAGCCCACCGCGGAGGATCTCGAGTACTTGCTTACACACATCCATTGAAACATTTTCCTGAGCCTCAACTGTGGATGCTCCTAGATGGGGTGTCGATACCACCTTGGGATGCTTGCTGAGCTGGGCGGCTGGGGAGTCAGCTTTCAGAGGCTCCGAAGTCCAAACGTCGATGCCAGCTCCTGCAATCCAACCCTCATCTAAAGCCTTTAGTAATGCGGACTCGTTGTACACACCGCCTCGTGCGACGTTCAGTACCCTGGCCGTCTTTTTCATCTTCTTCAGCTCTTGCTCTCCAATAAGGTCAAGGGTTGTAGCTAAAAGCGGTGTATGAATAGTCAAGAAGTCCACGACCGGCAGTAGGTCCTCCAAACCGGGAACAAGTGTAACTCCTGCCTGGCGTGCTATGTCGGCGCTGGCGTATGGATCGACTGCCAGGATTGTCATTCCCAAACCCTTGGCCATCCTGGCAACATTCAGGCCGACTTTTCCTAGGCCAATGATGCCCAGGGTCTTGCTGCCAACCTCAACCCCAACAAGCTTGCTGCGTTCCCACCGACCATCCTTGACAGTTCCATCGGCACGGCCTAAATTTCGGGCAGTCCCCAAGAGGAGTGCAATGGTGTGCTCGGCTGCTGCGACAATGTTGCCCGCAGGCGAGTTGACAACAATAATACCTTGTGTGGTTGCAGCCTCGACGTTGATGTTGTCGACGCCGACGCCCGCTCGAGCGACGACCCGAAGCTTTCGCCCGGCCTGCAGGACCTCAGCCGTGACCTGGGTCTCAGACCGGACGATGAGGCCATGGTACTGTGGAATTTGAGAGATGATTTCGGCGGCCGATAGCCCCAGACGGTTATCAACGTCAAAATGAGGAGTGAGAAGAGCAAGACCATCTGGTGAGACCTTCTCCGGTACCAAGATACGAGGCCGGGGAGGGCTCAGGGATGACGGGTTATCAGTAGCTGATGGAGCCATTGTTCTCAATTGTGAAGATGAAAGGCTGCCGAGAGTAGTGTCAGCAGATAAGAGCTGGATCAATGTCGTAGTGTAATCTGAAAGAAAGAATCAGAGGGAGGAAGGAACCAGGCAGGGAGGAATTTGGATTCCTAGGGTATAAGCCGGTCTGGCCTCACGTCCCTCCCCTCTTTCCACTTTCCTCAGCTCGCAGCTCAAAGCAGCATTTGAAAGACGCCACTTGTAATCCTGTGCCCAATTCGAACTGCAGCAGCACAGCCAACGGGAGGCCGGGGATCGGGTCTCAGATGCACCGTTCTACAAGCAGTGGCGAAGAGTGCATACATGATGCGCATCCCGTCCGGGAATTGTTATCTAATACTAATACGCATTACTCTCCCTCGCCACGACCTGCCTTCCCCACGCCGCGCAGAGACGCTGTCTCATGCCCTGCTTGGGGGGCTCAGCGCGGGGGGCTCCTTTCCCAAGCGTCGGCGTGCGGGCTGAAAGCGAGCAAGATGCAGTATGCGTCCGAACGCGGGGCAAGGTGAGGAATGACGATGCAAATGGACGAACCGCGGGGCAGAAGCTTAATCTCGCCCCACCCCCTCACTTTCCCCATGGTCGGCTACTGCAAGCCACAGCCCGTAATGGGGGGTTGAGTCGACGGCTGTGCTGTCAGTCGAGCCAGTGCCCATGCGAGAGCCACGAGCACGGAGGCGATTACGGCCCTCCATTCCGCGGCAGCCGGCAGTCGATGTGAGCCATCGATCGGGCGTCAAAGTCGTCGCGAAGCAGGGCGAACTTGCGGCGCCTTCGTTGCAACCTCGTGGGGTGGGATTGGCGCGGGCCTGGTGTCCTAGCAGGTGTATGATGCTGAATGTCTCACCTCACTTTGCTTTTTTCTTTTTCCCATCTCGCAAAGCTCGGCAGGCTAACAATCCCCCAAAACACAACGGCATCTATAACCACTCATAATCCTCACTTTATTGATATATGAGGTGCCCTAAAACGAAGGGATGTTGTTGTATAAGGATGTGGCAGACACACCTCATATCTCGTTGCATGCATCAGAAGTAACTATACAATAAACCAATGTTTATCCTGTCGTGAGGCATGTGCGGCCGTTCCATTCCAAGCAAAATTTATTTCTCTCCCCCTCACTCTCATCAGGGTCCTCTTCCGTGCCATACGCTGTCCCCCACTTGCCTCTATGCATACCTGCTTGAGGCGGTCAAGACGTGCATCTGCAGGTGTCACGGAATTATCCAATCCCGCGTATCTCTGCTACGCTCGGTGCTATCTAGGCGGGGGTACAACGTTGTACCCTGACACCTGCTCACCGAGATACCACTCAACCCTCGCCGGTCATTGACACCGGGCCTCATTCCTTCCATTCAATCAAATGCCAAACCTCCTAGGCCAATCCAATGGAAGAAGCCCTCGTGGGGTTCCAGATAATATGACAGAGACTCCACTTCGTTCGACTGATTGGGTTGATTGCTAAGCTTGATTAACGTGAGAATTATTTATTTTCATATCTGTAATTACAAACTAAGTCATGACTGGTTGGATAGAAATCCAGGGTACTTTTTTATAATTCTTATCTTTAATCTGTCACACTTAAAAGCTTCTCGCCTTTGCATTATAACTAATGTCAGATCCCGGGTAACCACTTCAATAGGTTGGCGGAAAAGATGGGCGTAACAAACGAAATCTATTAGCCTTAGCTTGGTTTCTTCAGCTCGATAGCACTGTGATAAAGCTTACGAGTGCTCTCATTTTATTTTCTGTGTCATTTTTGACAACGAAGGACAGGTCCTACATGTCGTGAATAAATCCCAGGGTCATCCATAGTACTAGGATCTCAGCTTTTCATAAAGAGCCATCTCAACCACTCGAGGAAGCAGTTGAAACCTGTCACTATGACTGTCTAGAATAGCTTAGACCATGTTCTCCTTTGCGATTAGCTGGTTCGATCTCCTTCTTAAGGCTTCCAAGTTGAGAACTCTAACACCTGCCGCCAGGTGAAGGGCCTAACGACAACCCTCCTAGAGAAAGGAAGGCAAAGATGCCATACAATCCACACCAAATCCTGGCCTGTCACCCACAAAATTTTTGTTGATAAAATAAAACAAGAAAAGTCGCTCTTTCTCATTTGCCTCGACTATACCACAGCAATCAACTCGGCGACTCCTTCCACATTGATTGCTCTGCGTCACTCTCGTCACAACTGCCAACCCATTTCCTATCAGCACTCCGCCACTTTCGCGGATTGACTCCCAGATCCTCAAATCTACAATAAATCTCTGAAATAATCTCTACCAATAGATATGACTAAACAACGGAGTGTCGTGGTTATCAGCGATGGTGAATGCTCCAGCACAGGAAAGTCTACCAAGGGTTCAAAGCAAACCGCACCGTACGAGATTGAATCAGATGGTTTCTCCAGTTCCTCCGATGGCGTTGATGAACTCTCAAATCCCGAAAAAGGACTAAAATTTGGTTCTTCGTCTAGAACCGTGGCCTGCCTCGTTGCAATCGACGGTCACTTTTTACCCGGATACCACCCCGAGACCGTGAAGCGTCTCGGTGGAGGGTCTTTTGCAGGTCTTTGGTCTCAGATGAAACTCATCGGCGGCGAGTATACGAAGGGATTCATCATGCTCATCATAGGAGTGTCAGACGACAACAAAGATTACACATTATCTCGTGTGGTGATTCCCATTAACAAAATCCAAGCGACCTCTGACGACGAAGACCTTGATACAACCCGCACTGATGATTCGATCATGGGTGTCCTCAATTCTTACTCGTCTTTTCCCACGAATCTTAAGCACGGCACCGCCGCCGCCAGGGACCCTTGGACTGCGGCATTGCTTCAACCTGGGCCAGCAGAGTCGGAAGGGTTTGTCATCGAAAAGTTTCCCGGCACATTCATCCAGCGAATTACGCAGCAGGTCCATTCGTTGCGGGTGGACGTTGAAGCAGCTGATTTGAGAGTGTACTTTGGTCCTGGGTTTGACGGCCTACGCGGACGTCTCAATGAGGAAGTGTATGACTTCCAGGGTGCAATCAATGACGTTTTGCATGAAATGATGAGGACCGTCTCCTTCAACATTTGCTTCAGACCCGGCGAAGATTCCTATGCTTAAGGCCAGTGAACATCTAAGTCTACCGAAATTATGGACTTCGCTCAAAAAGCCACAATAGTCTCTGGGACTTGAGTCCTCATTTCTGTTTCGAAACATTTTCATTCATTCAGTTTTCCCTCGAGGCGATGTGGTAATAGGCACGCACGTGTTCATTTCAACCCCAGCTGCCTATTCGGCTTGCATTCTTTGATTAGAAGCTATTATCAAATAGAAGCGAGGTTATGCAGGTCATTTTAGTTTTCTTCTATTTGATCCGCTCGTCCCCTCAGAGTAGGGTTGGAAGCTCGCGATGCCTTGACTGCATTTTAGACAAACACCCAATATTCTCCATGACTTAAAAGTTGGCCTTGCCGGTGAAGGTCTCGTTTTGGACGACTTCAATCCAGTAGTTATCGGGGTCAAGAAGGAAGGCCACGTTCTTCATTCGGCCATCAGTCAGTCTCTTCTTCCAGTTGACATTCATGCTCTCAAAGCGCTCGCAAGCAGCATCAATGTTGTCCACAGAGACACCTATTAAATTCATGTTAGCTACATTACAATAAAAAAAAAAGAAAGAAACAGCTTGCGCAGGATTGCTTTATCCAATGCCCCAAACTCATAATTTGATTGGGAAAGGGGAAACTTACAGATGTGGCCGAATCCCTGAGGGTTGTCGTTGCCGTTGTGGTAGCTGAAGTCCTCCTTGTCGGTAGTGTCGTAGTTCCATGTGAGCTCGAGAAGTCCTTCACGAGTAGGAATATCAAACTTGTCAGTGACGGGCTGCTTGCCGGGGTAGCCCAGGAAGTAAAGGTTGAAGCCAGCCTCCTTGTTCTCCAGGGTGGCAACACGGCTCATGCCGAGAACTTCTTGATAGTACTTGAGAGACTTTTCGGCATTCTTGACACGAATCATGGTGTGGTTCTAATCGGGTCAGTAGTCGTAACTTTAATGGAGACTATGGTTCTCACCATGGTGTATGTCGACACATCAGTCTCCTTGACATCCTCGGTTTCAAGATAGTTGTTGCGAGCAACAACCTCGATCCAGTATCCATCGGGGTCGAGGACGAAGGCAATATGGCGCATTCGTCCGTCGGAGAGCTTCTTTTGGAACTTGTAGCCGGCATCCTCAATTCGCTTGCAAGCGGCCTGGATGTTGTCGACGGCGATGCAGAGATGGCCAAAGCCACGGTGGGGCTCGGCATTGCCATTGTTGACCTTGTACTCGGGGTCGTTCTCAGTGCCGTAGTTGTGAGTAAGCTCCACGACACCCTCTCTGTCAAAGACGCTGTTGCCGGAGCTGCGAGCGTTGGGCGAGTCGTAAGCCAAGAAGTAGAGATCAAACTTGTTGTCAGGGAACTCGAGCTTCTTGATGAGGGTCATTCCAAGGAACTCATAAAACTTGACTAAAAGCAGCCCAAAAAGTCAGAATAAGCAAAAAGTGACTGGTCAATCCTCAGACAAGAGTCGCTGCGACCAAACCCAAATCTTGAATTGGCCGCAGGTCATCAAGGTGCGTATGTGCTAACGTACCGCTAGCCTTGGGATCCTTGACTCGAATCCTGGTCTCGCATTAGTGCCCGCAGGTCCAGAGTGAGAATTGCAACCAATTTGGGTGCTTACATGGAATGATTGAGCTTGTAGTTGTTGGTGTCGGTGGTGGCAGCCATGGTTACTAATCTAGTCTGGTTTCCTATGCGTTGTGGTTAGCTCCGGCTCGGCTGCAACAAGCTGGACGCGGGGCAGCCACCTCTTGCAAACGGGGTAAAGGGCAGCTTAGGAAAGGAGAGCGCGTTCTGGAGGGCTCTGAGACGCTGGACTGCTCTCGACGCGTTCATTTGGATGAGGTCAAAAAAGCGTCGGCGATTGTGGGACGGAGCAGCTCAGCTAAAGGTTGAGGAGTCGCTCTCTCTCGAGCTACCCCACCCTTAGCGGCGGGGTGAGGCCGAGATTGCTGACGTCAAAACGGGAATTAAATCCGATAATTGGATGCCCCGGGCCCAGATTAAGAAATATACGAGCATGATGCCCGTTTTGCGACACGGTTTGGCAGGCTTATAAATCATGTTCCATAATAGTAGCATCCCAAACGGGCAATTTTCTTGAGAAAATTTGAACAAGACGAATGTCTGGATTCAGCACGTGGAATGCTACCGCAGATTCACTGCAGTGATTTTACTTGGGGCTTTGCAATTTCTACAAGTCAACTCGTCGCAAGACAGACGTGTCGTTGTCTAAGCCAATGTGGGGGAGATCTGAACTCAATCTTGGAGCAGTCAAAGCCGGTGCTTAACATATTTATTCTATAGTACAATAGAATCAATCCTTTTTAACCAAAACATCAAGTCGAATTTAAATATGCGAGGATTAGCAATAATGGATATCAATCCAAAGCACTGCGGAACAACGAACAGGGCAATCCATCGTAGCTTAGACTTCAATAATCGGATAGCCAAGTGGCCAGCACGGACTTGTACGGACTTGGCCGGTGATGATCGGATTTATTCTAACCGGACTAGTTCGAGTTGCAACAAGACCTCTAGTTCGTTCTGTTCGTGTTGGGAAGATTGAAATTGATAAGTGCAGCGATGATTCTACAAGCCAAACTAGCAGCTGCATTCATCGGTGTTCGGCATGGGCACAATTCAAGTTAGTTAATCTTACAAAATGCTGGAAAGATCAAAAAAAGATATATCAGTGTGTAATGGTTAATTGAAAAGATGAGATGTTTAAATTATTTCGGTATCCCACCAACTTTTCCCACTACATCCCTAATTCAGCAGATTACTATTATCCTAATATTCATATTCGTTCAATACCCAAAGTCCTCCCACACAGTATCTTCCCCTTCTAGCCAGTGACCCAAAGCCGACAGCAGCGCTGGTCCCGTGCACAGGAAGAACTTGGCCTTCTTCCCCTTTAGCTCCGCCACATCCTCCTGTCCAATCCTCCGCATTTCAACCTCAGCGCCTAGCTGCTCGACTTGGTATTGTTCTGCCTGGCCCGTGATGTAAAGCTTTGTCACACTTTTCAGCGCAGGGATATTAGAGAATGTTTCCTGAGCCAGTGGCAGGTCCTCTTCACGAAGACTCCAGAGCAGTTTGAGGGGAACCCCGGCGTCGAAGACAGCTTGGGCCTGGGCGAGGATTGGTGTTATTCCTACACCAGCGGCAACGAATATGGGTTGCTGTGCGCGACTATCAAGAGGAATGCGGAACGACTCCTCTCCGCCAAAACCAAGGACAGGAACATCAAGATTGGTGCGCATGTTGTGCTTCCACAAGAAGTTCGTCACCGGACCGTGTTTCTTGGCCGTGATCTGGAACTCGTCCGGCTTCCCTGGTGGGCTTGACACAGTAAACGTCCTAATGTAGTCGTCGTTTAGGCTCTGAGGGTCGTCATCCCGCATGTGCGAGTAACCGGCGCTGACCTCGGACGAAAAGTCAAAGGTGGCATACTGGCCCGCGTGCCACTTTGGAATAATGCCCGACGATGTGAGCTTAAAGGTGAAGCGGCTGATTGTCGGCGTGACAATCTCTCTCCTCACGAGGTTGGCGCTCATGCTCGGCTGCTGCTCATCAGAGGCGACATGAGAGTCGTGCTCGGAAAGCAATTGCCGCACCGGCGGGTTATATGGCGAGCGCTCTCTCGCGTCGCCGCGGAATGGGAGGCCAGACTTGACAAAGATGGCCTTGTCGACCTTTATTTTAATTGCGAGGTTGGTTCGGGCGAGTATTGACGAGGCTTCTTGGCCGACTAGGATGGACACTGAGCCCGTAAGGTAGATGACATCGCCCGTGTCATAGTCTGGAATTGCGATGCCAATCAAAGGGTTGAGCCTGAGGTTTCCGAGAGATTGATAGAGCCTGTTACCCGAAACTGGTGGCTATATTAGAATCCTATAATTTGAGTAAGGGGTGTTTGGACACTCACATTCTGGGTAAATCAGTTCAAGGCTGCTGGATGTATTCTCCATGACTCTCATAAATCCGGGGCTTCCGCCTCGATGGTTTGTATCCATGGACTCGCCATTGGTGGTTGACAGGAAAAACATGTCGGCCTTGTTAATCAACTTGATCGCCTCCGACGGCAGGGGGAAACTATCCGATACAAGCTCCGGCTTCATGTCGTTCAACACCAAGTCCTTCTTGTTGATATACTTGGGACAATTTCCCAGGCTTTCCGTCACATCCATGGCCGCCTGGACTCGCTTGCCACCTCCCACGACAGCGCCGGCAACAAACCTCCCCATCAACTTGACCCTGTCTCTCGTCTCCAGGTCAATTGACATGCCCGCCATGGGTCGCCCCTCCTGGCCCCCAGGCCCAACGACCTTGTCATCCACGGGGTCGGCGCCGTCCCACAGCGTCTTAAATACCGGGTCATGGTGGATGTCCACACCGCTGTTGAACGCCAGGACGTTGTCGGCGACAGGATTCGCGAACCCACTCTCGCCGCCCCAGACGGTGGTCCAGGGGCGACCGTCGTTGTCGAGGGTGCCGAGGGCGACGAGCTTGTTCTCCAGGAGGCGCCAGTGGTAGCGCGACGGCAGGCCTGGGTTGGAGGGGTTTGTCTGGCGCTGCGGCAGCCTGAGCAGCTCGTGCATGGCACGCTCGCCTTCGTGGAATTCAGAAATGAGGGCCGGCATATTGTCAGTCAGCGGGTTAGCAATGGGTGCAGATACGCTATCGGCTTCAGTGCACAGCTACGAGAGGGGCGGCGACACGGCGAGATATAAGCCGGATGGAATTGATTTACAAGCAGCTAGACTAGGGATCTCCGGCGCCATAATTGCGAGGAATTTGCTCACCGCTATGGAAGACATTCGAACGTTATGACATGGAATCAAAATCCATCGCTTGCGCGGTGACAAATCAGAGGGCCAAAGGGCGCAGACTACATTGGCCCCGTTGCCCGTGACATCAGCACCAAGCAACGGGATGCTGTCATGGCTCTGTCTCACAGACCCTAATATTCGCCGAATGCCGCGCCAGGGCCGTAGTTTGGTCAAACCACTCACATCAATCGCCAAGACAGTGCACTGCGACATCGCTCTATTTCGCCGAGCTTAAAATATGACAAGAAAATTGCCCCAATCATATGAATTCTTTCAATCCTCTAGAATGATGAATCGGATATCAAACATTAACCTAGGAGGCTGTGCCTCTTTCAATGCCAACTCCAGGTCCCGGCTCGTTAAAAAAAAATCGTAAAATGAACCTTTTCAAAAATACACCTTTACATGTCCAACAACATATTTCCTACTAGTTCCAATTGTCGTGGCCTCTCTGAGATTCGACGTCATATCGATAGGGGTCGTATCCTTGAGAGTGGCCGCCAGGGCCTGGCGAAGGGCTGACACGAGGCACAGGAGGAGGGCCAGCCATGGCAGCATGGGCTGCAGGTCCAAGGACAACTGAGGAAGGCGCCACTGACGCAGCCCCGCCACGGGGAGGAGGAGATGTGGTCATATCAGGGTATACTACGTTTGGAAGTATAACAGTGGAAGAAACAACCGATGAGGTCATGGAATATCTTTCACTCCTTTCTCCAACCGGCGAAAGGCATTGCACAGGAGCCGTCATATTCCTCTGAGGGTACTGAGGTCCTCCGCGGGGAATGGGTGCTGTAGTGCTTCGCATGGGTGGACCCATGGGTGCGCCCATAGGTGCGCCCATAGGTGCGTTCATGGGTGCGTTCATTGGCCTTTGCGGTCCGCCCCATTGGGAACCGATTGTTGGTGCTGGGCTAGCTCGGCCCGGACCATCGGGATTGTATGCATCGTAGGATCTGTATGACGGTGCAGGTGTTGGTATCGGCGCAAAAGAATCATTAGACTGAGAAAAGCTATCCATAGGTCGGGCGCTTGGAGCACGTGAGGGAGGAGGGTAAGGCATGGGCTCGCCATGAATGGGCGCTGGTGTCTCAGTGAAACGATCCCGGCTGGCATTAGACAGCATAGGTCGAAGCGGCTGCTGAGATCCATTGCTATACGAACTGCCCATGGTGTCTTGGCGGCGAGGGTAGTTGTTGTTCAGGTAGGACGCTTGAGATGGAGGAGATGGCTCTCCGCTGTATCCCATCTCAGAGGCGCTTCCAACAAGCGGAGTCCGAGATGAATAGTTGGATCCCATGGTGCCAGCTCTTGAGGGAGCCGGGCGCCTCTTCTCCATATTGGCCAATTCCATGCCACCTGGGGTTCCTGGTCGAGATGTGTAGGGCGGAAGGGTCATCATCGTCTCACTACGCCCCAGAGTCGGCATGCCTTGCATCTTGTCGGGTGAGACGCCTGGTAGTGTAGGAATAGTAGGTGCTCGATCCATTTTTGGCTTCTCGAACTGCTGCTGTTGCTGCTGTGCTTGGGCCACCTTTGCTGCTTTGAGCTCGGATCGAAGTCGGGTGGCTTCCTGCTTCGCAATGGCCTTGTCTACCTTGGCGTGAACAATCGTCATCAGAGTCTTGGTGACCTTGCGAGAGCAGTATCCGGAGAGTCCACCGTCTGCGCTCGGAATCCAGTGCCAGAGGAAGAAGACCCAGAAGAGCACAGCGGCGAGGAGGAATAACGCGGAGAAAACCCAAACAACGAGTGTGAAACACATGCCAGATAGAGTCAAGGCTTGGCGATAGTCATGTTCAGCGAGCGTCTTGATATTGTTGAAGAAACCCGTAATAGAGCTCTCGACAGACTTTCCATTGCTAGCAAGCTGTGCGTCGTAAACAGCCTTGATGGTGAAAGCATTCACCACCTGGCGAGGGCCAGAGCAGATGATGACGCGGATCCAAGCTGCAATAGAATCAGCAAACACGAACATACAATACAACCAGATGAATGCTTACAGTGGAGACTGAAGTAGGTGAATAGCGCAATGTAGTGGGCACCCTTTTTGCTCTTGGTCAGCTCGGCAAAGACCAGGAATCTCCTAAAGCCCTGCCCAGAGCCAAAAATCCGAATTGACTCCCATCTAACGGCCAAGCTGTCGAGATAGGACTCGGCAACATTGCCTCTCTTAATGACTTTGAAAGCTCGGACGCCTTCATATCCCAAGTTGAGAAAGGAAAGAATAATACAAACGGAAAAGATCCACTTGCTATACTGGATATCGATGGCTGGGTCGATACCAGATGACCATTTGTTAAAGGCCAACAAGTTGACTGCGGTGAAGCTATCGACAGCATAGACTGCAACGGAGACGAGGAGCATGAGCCAGAGATAGATGTAGGCGAAGATTGTACCGCAGCCACTGGCTCTGAAGTCGTTGAGGTTGATGTACTCCCATTTCTGATCCGCCAAGTTTTGCGTCTGCTTCTTTCGGTGGCCGAGACAACCCATTTTGACGAATAAAAAGGGTCACTGATTAAAAATGAAAAACGGCCTGCCGGGTGAATGGAATCGCTAGAAGGAACGGTGAAATCGTGAATCGGGTATCTTAAGGAGAGTGGGTGACAGGGCGGCCAGCCGTCAACACAAGTCGATCCTCGCCTGCGAAGGGTGCGACCGTGCTGCTATCCAGAGCAGCCGGTTCGGAGTCGAGATCGAGGTCGAGGTCGGATCGATTCCTCGCTGAATGAGTGTAGGTGATGAAGAAGGAAAAGAGTTGAAAGCAAAATGTATCCAAGTGTTGTGGACAAGAACCAGTGGTGGATACGCGGGCGTTACACTAGTGGAGTTGGGGGACGGTGCTGGTCGGTGCGTACAGGTGAGTCGTCAGGACCAAGAGTGCGAGCGCATGTCGCTAATAGAAAGGGCGAAGAGGAGCCGTTGAGGGGGGATCAAAGTGTTCACTTTCCGAGTACCACCGAAGAGAGTTCAGAAGCGACAGTAGCAATGGATCGCCGCGCGTGTATGGAGTGAGTGAGGGGCCGAAACGTCGGATGCGCAAAGGTGAGAAAGGTGAGGGAGGATTTGCGCGTATTGACGGATCAAACGAGCGGCGTTGGAGGTGATGCAAGCCCGCCAAGCAACAATGAATGGACGGACAAACAGGCGACAATAGGCTCGAGGAGGATGGGGAGGATATTGTATGTAATAACCCGACACAAAAGAGCGACAGAAACAAAGGAGGCCTGTTCAGGCGGCCATGACAACTGCAGAGCAGATGAAATCGGATGGAGATGGGAGAAACGGGGGACGAGGAGGAGGGAGTGGGCGAATTGGGGGGGAGTGTTGCCAAATGAAGGGGGCAGGTTGACACTCGACAGACAGCCTCCACCTGGTATGCCGATTGTGTCGAGACGTTACCACCGGATTGGTAGATGGCCTGCCGCCAATTAGGAGCTGTCACCCAGAGACCTGCCAATATCGCAATGATATCCATGTCCGATTCCCATGTGGGTGGAAAACGCTGCAAGCCCGCTCCGTCTCTAGCGGGCGCCAGGAAGCGCAAGGGTGCTTGGGGCGTGGCACCATCCCCAATCCTTACGCAGGTACCAGGCGCCCAGCCTACATAGGGTTTAGCGCTCCACTTCCGCTGGGGTTTCTTCGGTGGAGAGTCGATGTCTTGAAGGAACCATTGTCGTCGCTAAGAGCACCGCGAGCTAGATGGCCATCACCGTTGCGCGGCGCAATCTTCTTGGCTCTGTTTTGGAGATTTCGCCCGCCGGCGGATCAGGAGGCGGTCTGCGAAGCGCATACGTCACGCCCAGAGATGCAAGGCTCTCTTGAAGCACCAAGGGCTGGCTGTCGAGCTGTTCCGGGACTGCAGTATCAGCGCCTGGCACTCGCCGCCCATGCAGTCGCATTGAATTACAGCCACTCAGGGCCTCCCTCAGAGAGAACCCACACTCGGCCCGAGCTCGCATTGGCCACCACACATACTCCCCTGCTGATCATGGCCCCAGCGGTGCACGCTCAAACGAGGGTCCAACCGCCACCCGAAGGCAAAGTCCAATGCATCTCATCCAATCCCGGTTTCACCATCCAGGGTTTGGCGAGAACGCCCACAGCCCTTGAACCAACCGCCACCTGTCTGTCGGGCTGGGCATTCCTTCGATCGTCGCCTCGCTGCCGCTGCTGCCACTCTTCCGGGCGACTACAATAACATTGGCACCCCAAAAACAGAAACGCAGTGCCGCTGCTGCTGCAGAGGGAGCCGTCTTACATGGAGCGCGGCCGCTTCTTGGGTCGTCAGACCGACCCATTCCCGCGTCTCACTGACACAACCCGTTTCAGACCCAGTCACATCGCGACAAGATCTCGCGACTCCCTCCCTTCCATCGCACATGAAACGGGCTAAAAACTCTCCTGGCTGCCTCCCCCCGCGTTGATCCATGGCACTTTGACACAGCTATGTCGTGTGCGCAACCACCATAACGGCTGAGCTGCGTGCCTTCGGACATGCTGTTGACACCCAACTCCTCCCTCCCGCCCGACGGGATGAGCGACCGCCTTTGCAGGCCGCCCTCGGGTTCAGTCGCCCTCCCTCCTACGTGTGTTGGTTCGTCGGGGAATTTTGCCCGGTGTTTGAGATGTGTGGTGGGGTTGTCGCTCTTCCACGACAAAGGAATCTTTGTCTTTCAGTCTAGTCCGGGCGTTGATGCTGATCATGGGCATGGCCCCGGCGGCGGTGAAATCTCACAATGTGATTCGCGACCAATCAATCCTCATTTTGTTTGAAACGGCCCATTACTGGAATATCCCGCAAGGCATGAACTAAACCCTCTACAAGGAACACCCTATAGCTTCCTGGTTAAGCGCTACTTCCCCACGATGACGTCGATTGAATCGGCATACGAGGATGGCGGCCTCTATTTAAGCCAATTTACATGTTTGCGACTATGTATTCTTGTGTGTGTGACTGTGTGCGGCGTTGCCAACCGCCGCATAGATCGGCACTCAAACCTCATTTTCCCTGCCTAACCGCCGAATATGAACATGTCCCACATTCTCTTTACCCCAACGTCAAGCCCCTAAAATACGTAACTTTGACACGAGATAAATTTAGGTCAAAAATCAGATCATATTCGATATCTCTGGTTTTGTTCTTATTGCTGGTTTCTGTATAAGCTTTGTCGATCTTTTTCAACGTGACCTAATTTGCCCTCCATCCACCATAGAAGAGACAAAGAAACTCGGATTCGGTAACGCAAATATCAACCCGTGCAGAGCATCGTCACCTGCAGCGGGTATATGATTTCCTTTGTTTTTGCCAAGCAAGGGAGGACAAACTTCTTTGCCAATACCACTAGTACGTGCAGAGAACAACATAGATATCAAACAATCAATCAGAACAATCAAGATGATATACCCCCAAAAGCACTCCGTAGCTCCTCAATTGAACATCCATTTTCATAATCACACCAAACCCCAAGGGAATCATGGAACCATATCGAGGGCTTTTCGGCTCTTCGAAGCCGGAATCCAAAACGTCGAAATTCGAGCTGGTCAAAGAGATCGGCCGGGATGTATGGATTGCTGCCCGTCCAGGAGACCCTCGCGGAGAGCAATATCTCGCTCGTTCTATTACAGACTACCAGGGATTCCCCGAAACGAGGGATGCTAGCCTAAATGAGCAGGAGGGAGCCAAACACTCAGCCTGGGTTGATCTGCTCAACAGAGGCAACCAGGCCAACGTCGTGGCACAAGTCCTCAATCACGAGAACATCGTCAGCCTCGCCGGGCGCATCGACATCCAGCCGTTTACACAGACGCAGCAGGAGGATTCTCGCCCCAGCGACTCCAAGTCCTACCTGGTGTGGGATTTCTGCGACGCGGCCAACCTCAGCACCGTTTTTGCGGACCGCCCTGCCAGGGACACATCCTACTATCTCCCAGAGTCTCTCTGCTGGCACGTTCTCGTGGCTCTCTCGCGAGCTGTTGCGTACCTTCACGATGGGCTTCGAATCCGCTTCCATGAAGATCGGAATTCTGCTCCGCCCGAGTGGGAATTGATAGACCACGACTGGCTTCCCATTCTCCATCGTGCTATTGAGCCAGGCAACGTCTACTTTCAGCACTCGCGAGGCACCGAAACCTATGGCCAGTGTAAGCTTGGAAACTTTAGCCAGGCTACAGTTGCAGGCTACACTATCGGCACGCCATTAAGGGAGAGCTGGGACCCGAATCTGGACGTCGGTATATCCCCTTGCAACTATCGAGGGCATGAGCCGTTTAATGAGATAATGCAAAAGTCTCAACAGGACCCTGAGGGCTATCCAGAGGTGAGAACTCCACTCTGGCTAGGGTGGTGTCCCGTCTAACACGTTGATCAGAATAAACGGCCCTACACATTGGGCACGGAACAATGGTCGATCGGCGCTGTCATCTTTACGATGATGACGGGCCGGCTCCCCACTTACAGCTGTCGATATTGTGGCTGCTGCCACATTGAACGTTGCCAAGAAGGTGGCTGTATGGAAAAAAAGGCCGAGGAGAATGGTTGCGTGTGCATATACGGAGGGTGCGATCACATGCCCAAGGAGGGTTGCGCACACGGTGCTTCCAAGTGGAAACCATGCCCCCCTGGCCACCACTGCTCGCAAAAGGTGATCAATGTCGACACATACCTCGCCCGGGCCAAGTACTCTGGAATGCTGCGCCGGGCCGTCGCGCTGCTGCTTCATCATGACCCAAAGAAGAAGCGGCGGCCTGCCACTTGGCGGGCTGTCCCGCTGGCGCGTCAGATCGAGTCAGAGTACAAGCGGTGGAAGGACACTACCGACGAAGGGAAAGAGTACCGAGACATTGACGACGACATGGAACAGCGGCGGGAGGCGGTCAAAAAGCAAGCACGGGGCGACGAAGAGTAATGGGGTGACGAATGCCGGTTGAGTCTTCAGGGATGCCCATTGATGTAATGTCTAGCTGGCAATGTGTTGTCGATTCTTTGGTTGGAATGAGTCTGTCTCCGACACATGCTTTTTTTTTCCCTTACAGATTCCCTCACAATATACAAGGCCCTTCCATTCGATAGCTCAGGCCCCTCGTAATCGTAAACAGCATTCAATCCCGTAAATGCCGAAAACTTTACCCAATGATCTTACACGACGCGTTGCAATCGGCGAGGCCCAATTGGTGTTGGGCTCACTGGAGAGGCGAAAGCATGGACCCCGCACCCGCACCGCCAAAAGTGAGACCCTTCAGCGAGGCCAGTCGCTAAGCTTGGGTGGGAACATCGCCCTGCTTTCGCCCGCCCCGCCATCGGCTGAGAGCTGCCTGCACCGCACTATTTCTCCATTCCATCCCATCGTCGTCGTCGTCCAAGCTCGACCTCACTCAACACCCGCCCATTCCCTCGGCAGACTTACCTCCTCTGCCATCCACACATCGCCTGCACGACCTCGGAACAGCTCCTACAGAGTTGCCCGATCATTCGACAGCTGTCGCCCAGCGCATTCGGCCAATCCAAATCCCTCGGTCGGCGAACAACAGGCGATTATTGAGCTCCCAGGGCCATCACTCTCGTGCTCTCTGCTCCGTCCATCCGCCTGCGCACACAAGACAAAACCGCCCGCCCGCTTGCTCCCAGCACGCGGCGACCGCACGACTCCCAAATGTCCCATTCGAACCACACGCCCCCTCTCCTCCTCACGAAGCGCCTCACGGCCTTCCTCCACGCGAACCAGACGCCCGCGCTCCCCACGCTGCTCCTCACCACGCCGCACGGGAAGCTCCTCGCCCACGCCAGCAAGCAGCCCGTCTCGGTCCTGCGAACCCACGCCACCGTCGCCGCCTCCCTCCTCACCATCCACTCGACGTCGCCGTCCTCGCTGCCCTCGGCGCTGCCCGGCTCCCGCACCCCGGACCTCATCGGCAGTTCCCCGCCCGACGAGGACCGTGACGACGCCGACTCGGTCGACGACGAGCAGCTGAGCCAGTCCCAGCACCAGTACGACTCCAAGCCCCGGCCCAAGCCCGTCAAGCCCGCCACCATCACTATCCAGCTCACCGGCGGCACCGTCGTCATCCGCCGCCTCAAGTGCGGCCTGCTCTTCGTCTGCGTTGGCCCCGCCCAGGACGCTCCCGCCGATCACTCCCACCTGCATCCCCACGACCGCTCGGGCGATGCCTCCCACGTTGGCAGCCCCGGCGAGGCTGACAGCGTGATTAGCACGGGCGCCCAGACGACGGCCAGTCTCGAGAGCTCCGCCGGCACGGGGGCCGCCGTCATGGCTCTGCGTCGCCACGCCACCGAGCTCTCCCGCTGGCTGGATGACAAGCTCGGCACGCTAACCGTCCCCGAGGAGGGCGTCGGTGTCGAGTAGGGGAGCCGGGGCTGCGGCATGTGGTGGTTTGGGAACCTAGCATTGGTGGCGTTTTGAAGGTTGTGCTCTGGGATACACCTTATTCCGACAGAGTTGGCAGAGCATCCAGTTGGCATGTCTCTTGTTTTGGCGTTTGGGGTTTCAACGTGTTAGATACCAAAGACGACGATGCTCTACATCTCTATCATACATGGAATTATATTGCTTCTAATATGCATCTTGATTCATTTTTATTCGCTTCCTTCGGTATCAAAGGTAATTACAATCAAATAATAATGCTCTATAAAGTTTGCCAACCCCATTTTTGCTGTTGAGGAATCCCACATTGTTTTTGTCCTTTGCTCGACAAAGAACGCCCAGTCCATCCATAACGCCGAATCCAATACAAATGGCCGCCAACCGCTCCAGTAACCCCAAATGCGTATTCCAGGGGCAAGAGTAAGATCCGCACACACAAAAATAGTCATGTAGCGAAGAACATATGCAACCCACAAAAGAAAGAAAGTGAAAAAAGACTGTGAGCCAGCGAGTCGCTATTCAATGCTCATCCGCATGATGCCGTCGTTGGTATCGATCATGCCTTGGAAACCCACTCTTCCCTTACTATTGACGCGGCCAGAGGGAGCGGCGGAAGAGCTGGCGCCGGAAAGGTTACCCGGCGTGCTAGTGCCAGTCTCGCTGGGAGCACTGCTGGGAGCTTTCTCACCGCTGTTGCTGCTCGGACGGGAACCAGAGCCCCAAGGTTGGACATCGCGCTGAAGAGGGCTCTGCATGATGGGCGAATTGTGGACGCTCATCCCTGGGCTGACTGCACGCCGCTTGAAGCTAGCTGGGTCGAAATCGTCGTCACGACGGCGCTTGTTGTTGATACGACGGGTGATTTCAGCTGCGCTAGGTGGCTGAGGACCGTTATTCCATGAAGGCTAGAACATGTTAGGAAATGCTAAACATAAACAAACGGGGAGGTTCTTACTGGGAAACCGAGCGGTGCTCCTCCCTGGGAACCCCCCTGGGACGGAGAGTCCATGGCAACATCTTCGCTCAAGCCCGAAGAGGATCCCCGGGGAAGAAATGCGGCTGGAGGTGGCGTGGTCCTTGCACCACCTACGCTACCCGTCTCGGAGAAGGTATCCCAAAACGTTTTGCCCTTGGAGTTCTTGATAGCCTGATGCTTAAAGCTACTGGAGAGCCCCATCGACAGATCGCCCATCATGTCTTCCTCGCCCACATCGTCCATAGGCTCTTGCTGCGTCAAGCTGGGAGAAGACGGTGCCGTTGTAGTCGTCGTCGTAGTCTGGGTAGATTCGCCGGTGGCAGCTGGAGGGACTCTGGGTTCAAGATCCACGTCACTTTCACGAACTTGCTTGACCACCTCCGCCTCGCGTCGAAATTCGGCATCGGCCGGGGCACCTTCTTCCAACAAGGCCGCGCGGATACGAGCAAAGTTTTTGGATTTTGGCTAAACGGTCAGCACGCTCCGTCATTTCGTGTCATGACGCGAGGAACACTCACCAAAAGATTACCACGCCGTGTAACAACCCTCCGTATGACACTTCGGTGTCCGTCTGTTCCGAGTCCTTCTACGTCCGCCATGGCTTTCGCTTCGTCCGTGTCCGCTCCTGAAATGTGCAGTTGGTTCGCCTGCCAGCTGATGCTTTCACGTCTTGCTCGGGCTCCGGCATGTGGCGGTGACTTGGAGATGGACCCACTGGAGCTGCCAAATCCAAACCCGAAGGGTCCACGTCCTTTCTTCTTTTGCTGTTTGCGCGGTCGCTGGCGCTGCTGGAAACTTGCAAGGCTGCTCATTGCAGGGGATCCAAACGGGATGCTCGGGCCCTGGGAGCCCAAGGCGGAGCTCATCTTGGAGACTTGAGGCGTGGTCACATAGGATTCGTCCATGTCCTCGTCCATCAGATCGTCGTCGTCCGAGGAGCTCGAGGAGTCCGACCCAATAGCCTGTGTGCTCCCGAGCGAGCTGCTGATGTGCATCTTTTCCTGGTTCCCCATCACGGACCACAGCGAAGATGAAGTCTGCTCCGGTCCTCCATAATGACTTCTCCGGGTGGGTATGTTCATCGCCCGGCCCCCGGCGGTCGGGGACGAATCGGGCGAGGACTCAGCCAGCGTCGAGTGATGGAGACTAGTCGCAGCGCGGGAGAAGTCGAGACCGCGAGAGCGGCGAGGGAGGATGTTCGTCGGCGAGGCGTAGATTTGCGAATGGTCGAGCTTGGGGGAGAGGGGGGCGGCGGGCTTGACGTAGGGGTTCGAGGCACCGGCGGGAGGAGTAAATTCACGAGCGGGCATGTGCAGAGGAATGCCACGAGAGCTGAAGTCGAGGCGACGGGGAGTCACGGGCGTCGGAGTGTCGGGTATAGTGCTGTCGTCTTTGGAGGTTCGTCGAGATGCCTCGACTATCCGAGGGCTCGGAGACAGCTTCTTGCTGGGAGTGCCACCACCGTCCGACATGGATCGAGTCTTGGTCAAGGGCGACCGGCCTTGTGTCCTGGAGTTGTTATCGGCGCCTGGCTGGTCGTCCATGACGGCCGACTCGTCATAAGGATCACCCATGAGCATGTTTGGGCGCTCCATTGGGTAGGCGGGGGGTCAAGGCGTCGCGGTGTCGCAGTTTGAGGGGTGGTGATCGAGCAAGCGTGTTGGAGGAAGCTGGGGATCGTCAATGTGAGGTCAGGGCTGGGCGGAATGACGCTCGATCGACCTCATGGGGATGCGACAGTCGTGATTGGTGATGGTGGTGGTCAAGGCGCAATATCCATGAGCTGGGAGGAGGAAAAGACCATCGTTTCACATACTAGAATACCGATAGCATGCAGGGACGAATAAAAGTGCGAGACCCAGAGGTGCCAATGGACAGATGAGGCTGTTGACCTGGGCGGTTAGAGCAGCACGGTGCGTCGCGCCCACGAGTTTTAGCGACATGGATGGTCGCCCCGCACAGTCGCATCGCCCTTGACGCCCCGGCCCTGCTGCTGACTGGGCGCCAACAAGGTTTTCAACCAGGGTCATGGAATTCCCAAACGCGTTGGTGGGATCCTTCCGGTTAGATACTGGGCGCACGTGGTTTTTAAATCACCTGGGATCCAATGTTTCTACCAGTAAGTTGTGCGATAAACGGATCAGTATTCATGTGATGATGTAAACCCACATGCCCCCCACGCCTGAAATGAAGTACTAGATCACGGAGATGTCCATTGCCAATGCAAGACATGATCAGCCCATCCTCGTGGAGGAAATTGTAAAATACTGACATTTCCCCCGCATACATGGAACATTTCCTCGAGCGCATTTGATGTTTTCGTTTCGTCATCATGACAGCGTTTATATTTAGATGCCGTCTATCTACCCTAAACCCCTAGCTCATTTCTAGTTCAGTTCTTAATACTAGCAACTGCATGTATGGGATAGCGCTATTCTAGCGGGCTGAAGGCGTCCACTATTTAGCTTCCTGTTGCTTCTCATCGTGGCGTTTTATTTTTGGCAGCTCTTTCCGGCCCCCAACTTTGATGACCTGGCTTGAGTGAGGCGCCTGTCACCCGTCCCGCCCAGGGTAGGCTGTTTAAGCGAGTAAATGCCAATTCCACCGTGTCTTCTACAAGCCGGCAAGAAGTAGAAGAAGAAGAAAAATACCCATGTAAAACCGACTACTAATGAGATCAAATTTGCAAAATCTTTCTTTTCCTTCTTTGATTTGTTATATGAACTTCTCTTTTGATCATCACCAAACAGCTTATTTACACGGGCTTCATGCTATACTACCTAGAGTTGATTTGTCGATTTAATCATTTAAGAGAAGGGAAATCATAAAAGAATTCTCATAGCATAGTTCTTGGAATCTTTGCGATTGATGGTGACTTTAACCAGTAAATGTTTACTGAGCGAGCAAGGTCATAGGTATCATGCACTAAATTATGAAACCACACCATAACTGCCCGGCGATAATCTTTATACTTATAAACACCGTCGGAACATTTGAGCCACCTACCCCAAATTTCGTGGTTATCAACGGTTCTTCTTGGTTGGTGGTGATTTCCTACTTCGGTAGGCGATGGCGGAGGATACGTATTTGGGTAGTAGCTACCCCCTGCATAGACTAAATCCCCAGGAAACTGCCCATATCACCTTCCCCTCACCCGACTGCCATCTAAGCAATGCCGCGGGATCGAGAGGGGAAGTTGGCTGGCCTAAGCCGTCCCCTGGCCACTCGGGGAATAGACTAGCTTTCCCGTCCTACCCCGCCTGGGGTCAAGCTCTTTTCAGTATCGCAGTTGAGAATGTCTTTACGATAATACAAGGGCAACCGAACGGGAGGTTCAGCTGTAAAGGTCTACCCGATTGATGAAATTCCTTTATTCTACGGGATTGGAGTATGACTGCATCCAAACTCCCCGCAGTCGAAGCTCGGAAGTGCTAGTAACGATTGCCGAGTGCCACGAAAGTGGTCTGCCTTGATCTCTCCAAGACAGTTATCGACCTAATCACCCATGCATCCCCAGGTTTTCGCAAACCGAGTAAGCGCTGGGAAATAAAATGTATGCTAGCCTGATCTAACACTCGGCTGGCCGGTTTTTGGACGGATCAAAGCCGACCTGGTGGCTCGACAGATGTGGGGTATCGCCCATACCTACCAGAAGAGGCAAATCTGGGGTAGTCCCCATGGGGTAGCGTGGAAGGGTTGGATCCAAGACTTTTTACTGCATATGGCAGCTAAGGCCGGAGAAACCAAGGCATGTTGAGAGATTCTGATGAAGAAAAAGGTATATATAGGCCGTGTCTTCGATTCTTGACTGAGATTCAGACTCAACTGCAACTGAGACAATCATCAATAAGGTCTTCCTCATTCTTCATATTTTTTCCAACGCCAAAATGGCCACAAACCTCAAGGCAGGTTCGGATACGTCACTTCCAGACCACTCCATGGTTAAGAAGGATGATACAGAACACCTTGAGATGGCGCTCGAAGGAGACGCCATCCTGGAAGACGTATCATATGGGCCGTCCGGTGTCCGTGGCATATTTAGCTCGGGATATGTTACCGGAGCAGCATTCTTGGCCTCCCTTGGTGGTTTCTCCTTTGGATATGATCAGGGAGTCATCTCAATCATTAACGTTATGCCTCTGTTTCACGAGGCGTATCCTCCGGCAAAGACAGCTTTCGGTACTGGCTTCATGACCGGCATGCTTTTGCTTGGTGCCTTCATTGGTTGTATTTTCATGCCCTACTTGGCTGACAAGGTATCTCGAAAATGGGCCTTGACAGTGGTTGTGGTCATTTTTGACATTGGTGCCATCATTCAAACGTCGGCTACTAGTTATGGCATGTTGGTTGCTGGCAGGGCCATTGGAGGTATTGGTGTTGGTACCCTCGCAATGGTATGAGAACTATTCAACTCAATAACAAGGAGCAAGAAGCTGACGTTCAACTAGGGAGCACCGCTTTACATTTCCGAAATCTCGCCGCCCAACCTTCGTGGAACGCTCCTTGTGCTCGAGTCTATCTCTATTGTATCTGGCGTTGTGATTGCGTACTGGATCACTTTCGCTACCCGGCATATCCCTAGCGAAGTCTCATTCAGGCTCCCGCTGGGCTTGCAGATGGTCTGCGCAACATTTTTGGGAGCCGGCATTCACTTGTTCCCATACTCCCCTCGCTGGCTTGTGATGGTTGACCGACACGAAGAGGCCATGGCCAGCCTCTGCAAACTAAGGGGCCTGCCGTCTTCCGATGAGCGAGTCCAAGCCGAATACAAATCAATCATCACTGAGATTGAGTTTCAGAAGATTTCACAAGCGGCAAAGCACCCCGGTGCTGAAGGTGCCAAACTCGAGGCCTTGCTCTGGCTGGATCTCTTTGATCGCAAAATGTGGCGAAGGACGGTCGTGGGTTGTGGCGTTTGCTTCTTCCAGCAATTCAGCGGGATAAATGCCTTCATCTACTACGCTCCAACCCTATTCCGGTCAATTGGACAATCTGATGAAATGTCGCTGGTTCTTTCCGGTGTTTTCAACGTTTTACAATTGGTCGCTGTGGCCGTTTGCTTTGTTATCATCGACAAGGTAGGCCGCAGGCCATTGGCAATCTTTGGAGGATTTAGCACTGCTGTTTGCTACGTAGTTATCGCTGCTTTGACCGGGATGTACTCCAAGGACTGGCAGGCCAACACTGCTGCTGGATGGGCTTGTGTCGCAATGGCCTTTGGCTTCATTCTGGTTTTCGGCGTGTCTTACTCTCCACTAGGATGGGCGCTTCCCCCAGAGGTGTTCTCAACATCGTCTCGCGCAAAGGGTGTAGCTCTGGCTACATGTGTGAATTGGCTTTCCAACTTCACGGTCGGAGTCGCAACGCCGCCCATGCTGGAGTCGATTGGATTTGGAACATACATTTTCTTTGCCGTATTCTGCGGTCTTGCCGGCATCTGGGCCGTGCTTTTGGTGCCAGAGACCATGGGTAAAACTCTGGAACAAATGGATGAGGTGTTTGGAGACATGAGCGGGCATGAAGAAAAGGAAATGATGAGACAGGCAGTCCTAGCCGCTGGAAGGATCGTGTCTGACCAAAGCGCGTAATAAACAAGTTAGAATGATCATATAGCCTATCATTTTTTCATAAAAAAGCCTTCTACTCAAAAAAAAACAGTGAAGACTGCGCGTAGGAATGTGGAGGCGTGTTAATGGTGAGGATTAGTGGATAGAGATGAGAGTGTGCAGAAACGGCCTAGTTTTTGATTCAATGCCTGTACCATAAATACTCTAAGATGAAACAAAATATGATAATTAAGTTTTATCTTATAGACTGACACTGGTCGCACACAGTTGCAAGCAAGTCGTTGTACCATGCTGAGTGAATGGTGCGAGTGGCGCACAGCAACCTTACTCTCTCCAATCTTGGCAAACAGGTTACTTTGTAAAGCCGACAGTAACCCATGCACACATAAAACAACGCCCATGGAGTAATTGACATGTCCACGCGTAGCAATTGTTCTGAGCAGGTCATCAAACCCTCTGAAGAGTTTCGGGGGAACTGGTGGAGAATCCTCTCGCTGTGCTACTCCACAGGGCACCTCGGCGGGATTACGGCCGAGCCCTTGCACAACCAAGAAAAGGTGAACAAATGCCATTGGGGCACTTCTCAAGTTGGGCAGCCCTTGGTGTAAATATCGCAGGCAGGATAGAAATGTCCTCTCTCTCTCTCACACACACACACACACCCTCACGTGAGCGGCTATTCCAAATATCCTGTCCTCGGTGAAGGCGCTTCCCAATTCCTAATATAGGTCATCACTCCGCTCTCGTGGGCCACCGGGTCTCAACTCCACCATGCAGCAGAATTACGGATGCGGCGCATGCTAGTGAATAAGCGATTCGCCAACAAACAGACATTCGTAACCTGCTAACGTGCAGTGTGTATGTACATCGAATAGTCAGATCAGCCACCATGTCCCTGATCCAGACGGGCAGAGGGACTCTGATGGGCGCCCCCGCTTTGGCCGACTGAGAAGTTTAACCTACAAGTCACCAAGTTGCTGCATGACGGAGTGGCCAAGAGTGGGATGGCAAGGCCGGGGCATCCAACCCTTGGAGTTGATTGGCATGTCGATGAGTTTTATTGCGCACTGAACCGCGATGCGCAAATACCTCGTGTTGGTCATGTGGCGGCATTTTGCATCTATTAAAAATTGCAATCCTGCCTGGGCCTGGAGTGATATCCCTCTCTCGGCATTACTTCGTGCAATGTATAATGGGAATGGGCAGACAGATTAGCTTTGTAATCTAGTGGCATTTCAGCGCTACGCACTGCAGCTCCGGGGGGGAAGACCACTGGAATTGGTTACCCCGGGCGCTGACACATAGCGCTATAGTGCCGAGCTCGGAGGGTGGCGGCCCTCTGCCGAAAAATCAGAGAGGCCCCCCATCGGCCCCGGCCGCCCTGTCGGCCTGCACGGCGAGGCGCCCCCCTCGGTCGTCATCTGCGCAACAAAACTTCCAGCAGTCGTCGCAATCGGGGCTTAGACAAGTTGACTTTGACAACTACACCCACCTCCGGCCCTTACCCCAACACATAGACGTACAAGAGGAAGCCCTCCACCATGGCCTGCGACTACCAATACGTCAAGGACATGACGCCCGAGGGCTACACCTTCCCCTCACACCGACTTCAGCGCACATGCGATGCCTCGCGCACGCCCTTGGTGCTGGTAGCCTGCGGCTCATGTGCGACACCCGCCCGATGGTTCCCCGAGGCTGTATCATGGCTGACAATCCCGCTCGCGCAGTTTCACCAATTACGTTTCTACATCTGAGGATGTTCCCCATGGCTAGAGACCACAGTAAGAATGAAGGTTAGTGAAACTAGTTTTGCGTCTCCCGGCGGACTTTTTTTGTGCCTCTCGGAGCTCGCCCGCGCTGACAACCCCCGGCCGTTAGGATTCGAAGTTATTGGCGGCTACCTCTCGCCCGTCTCTGATGCGTACAAGAAGAAGGGCCTGGCTCCGGCCCGGCACCGCGTCCGCATGTGCGAGCTGGCCACCGAGAACATGTCCAAGTGGCTGATGGTTGATCCTTGGGAGGCCGAGAACCCGAGCTTCATCCCCACGGCTCGCGTGCTCGACCACTTCGACTACGAGATCAACGAGGTCATGGGCGGCGTCGAGTGCAGCGACGGCACACGCAAGCGTGCCCGCATCGTGCTGCTCGCCGGCCTGGACCTGATCCAGACCATGTCAACCCCCGGTGTCTGGGACGCAACTGACCTCGACCACATCCTTGGCAACTACGGCGTCTTCGCTCTTGAGCGCTCTGGAACCGAGCTGGACTCGGCCTTGGCGAACCTCAAGCAGTGGGAGCACAACATCCACATTATCCGCCAGGTATGTTGCCAACCAAGACTGTTGCACCCCCCGCAGAGAGTTTCACGTGGCTGACATGTTCTGGACTCACAGGTTGTCACCAACGATATTAGCAGCACCAAGGTGCGTCTGCTGTTAAAGCGAGACATGAGCATCGATTATCTGTGAGTCGCGCGAATTCCGAGTTGTTGAGCGAATAGTTGCTAATATCTGTGCGTGCGCGTCTAGGATCCCCGATGATGTCATCAACTACATATATGAGCACAACCTGTACCGCGACCTCGACCTTGCACAGGACCAAAAGGGCAAGGAAAAGGCTGAGTCTGTGGCCGGGCCCAGCAAGGGTTGAGCAAAACAGCGCTTGCTGCGATCCACAAAGGTATATCTTTTCACGATACACAAAATGACTCCTCCATCCCCGCCCCATGCGCCCCGCGCCATCGGCCTTGTCGGCGAAAGCCAATGGAGAATGGAGTGGGTCTCCAGGATTCGCAAACGGCGAAACCACGCCTAGTCGCAACCCCGAGAAAAAACCACTGTCTGGGTCAGCTGTTTTTGCGGAATTGGCGTCCCGTCGTCAGGTTAGGCCGGATTTTTTTTTCTGGCCATGTGGTGCGGCCCTGACCGCCTCAGAGCCCATCCGAGCGATTCGAAACGTCTTTTTGTTTTTGGGTTTCCTGCACTGGAGAAATTTTTCAACCCTTGGTAAACTAATGTGGCGTTTTTTGGTCAATTGTGCCCGAAAGGGATTTCTTTGCTTTGATCTCATTGCCTATGCGAGTAGGCAGTGTCTGGATTATGTTTGGGTTTGGGAGGTAAGCTGATGTTTAGCGAAATACTTTTCCTTGTCGGGTACAGTCCGACGGTAGAACGGCAGTCTCTTGATGTCTTTCTTTGATGAATCAAACGGAACAAGAATGAAGGGTTTCTGTTGCTCTCTTTCCTTGTTCGGTATTCCCACTTGGGACGGTTCCTGTGTAGATGCGAATGCGCGAGTGAATTGCTGTGACTAGTAGTTTTTAAGGGCTGACCGCGAGTCAATGACTTGTGTTTAAAGAATAAAATTCCCACAACTTCTTATCTAGGAGCACGATAAATTTTATATACTCCCGGCTCTCCCGTTGGTGGAATAGGATGGCCGTGGTCACCAGGCCTGCCAGCATAGAGTTCCTTTCACCCATGCCCATGGCGAGAACTCAGGCCGGGGTGTAGAGGAAGACAGGGGCAATTGTATGCGAAAATTCACATGCCAGGCCAAGAAATCCTTTGAGAATCGGCATTTAGTGGCCGAGATTGATAGATTGAAACCCTTCCTGGTCTTGGCACATCACTCTAGTCAAGGCTGGATGAGGAAGCTGCTCCTATTATGGTTCTATATGGCATCACGATAACCGGGTCCAGCCGTTGACTTCTTTCTTTTTTTCCCTGTTTTTATTTTTTCCAGCACTAGTTTTCCTTTATGCAGGAGAAGCTCCCCCCCGGATTTGTAGTCTGGACGGAAATGAGGCGGAGCGCAGTTCCTCGAGCGTGGACGAATGACCTGGCGAATGGGATGCACGAGACAAAGGACGTCGGTATATTCAAGGGGAAATGTGGCCGATTTCTTGACACCACAGGTCAGAGGTGCCAAGACCTGGGCTTGGAAGATCGGAAAACCGGCCAATGGGGATATTGGACGTCATCAATGGCTCGACTAATGAGAGCGCGAGGGCCGGGATGGCTGAAGTAGCAAGAGATAGAGTTGCAAAAGAACCTCGTCCCCCGTAGCTTTAAGTCTCGTTCTTTGTTTTTAGGCTTGAGTTTTAGAGTCTGGGTCGTGCGCCCCGGGCAGCCGAGGCACCTGCAGAATGCGGCAAAGCTGCCGTACTCGATGGATGACGGTGCGTGCCTGGCCTTTTTT
>NAGG01001292.1:0-11158 GCA_003031705.1 Calonectria naviculata
ATGCTGCTGGGGGGAGGAGGAGGAATTGTCAGCGAGCGAGGCAACGGCGGGACGGGGGGAGGGCGTACTCAATTGGCGGACGGAGATGTCGTTGGCGTGAGTGTCCGTGGTGTTGGTGGTCTGGAGACGACTTCACTGGGCTTGGGAGCGGGCCGGGCCAATCGCAGGAGCGGAAAAACCAAGCCGCGGGAGTGGGATAATCCGCTGGAAGGAGAATTGGCGCTAGGCTGGATGAGGCAGTAGTGTGAGCAGCAGAAGGGCGGTTTACAGTCTGATTTTGGGCGAAAATGATATTTTTGATGGTTCTAAGTATCAATTGAAGAGTATAAAGTATAATGGATATTTCTATAAATTTAATAACCCATGGTGGATTGAAATTGGAGGATTTCAGTCTTTCTCGCCCATCTTTAAGAGGTGCTGAAGCTCTGCCACTCCAGAGAACACTGCCACATCAGGCTTAGCGGCGTCTCGAATTTTTGGGCGTCTCAAACTCGCAACGGCTACGTACTGCTCTGCAGCACAGGCCCCACAGGCACTTGGCAAGGCTACGTATCCCTCAACGCAAGCTGTCGCCAAAGCTCCCCCGTAGTAGCGAAGCTGTCCACGTCGCCTTGTCGTCTTGCCTCCGTCCAAGACGCACAACCACCACCGCCCCAAACCCGCAGAAATCCCATTGTCGCTTCCCACCACAGCCCACGATGCGGTCGCTCTGGGGTCTCGTGCTTTTCCTCTTTGCCGCCCTGGTCTCCGCCGCCAGCTCGGCCGGCAACCGCCTGCTGGTGGTGCTCGACAAGGTCGAGGACAAGGACGCCTATTCCACATTCTTTGGCGATCTGAAGGGTATGCACGAACCGCCCGTCTGAAGTGCTGGATCCCGTGGCATTGGACTTACCGTTTTGTGTGATAGAACGTGGCTATGAAATTACCTATGAGTCGGCCAAGAGCGAGGCCCTGAGCCTCTTCCACCTGGGCGAGCGAAACTACGATCACCTCGTCTTCCTGCCCACCAAGGTCAAGGGTTAGTTTTGTCCGCAGTCGCTTCGATTCCGCGACCGTTGTGAATATTCCATCATGCTGACTGCCTCAAGGCCTCGGCCCCAACCTGACCCCCAAGATCCTCGTCGACTTCATCAACGCCAAGGGCAACATCCTCGTGACCATGTCCTCAACCCACACAGTGTCCAGCTCGCTCGTCTCCTTCCTCAGCGAGCTCGACATTACTTTGCCCGTTGAGCGAACTGCTTCCGTCGTCGACCACTTCTACTACGACACCGTCTCGGCCCCCGAAACCCACGATGTCCTCGTCCTCGACGCCCCCCGCAACGTCCGACCCGGCCTCAAGAACTACTTTGAGATTCCCGGCTCCGTGCTGTCCGTCCCCCACGCCGTCGGCCACCTCCTCGGCGCTGGCCCTCTCCTGACCCCCATCCTGCGAGCCCCCGCCACTGCCTACAGCTACAACCCCAAGGAGCAGACCGACACCGTCGACGAGGACCTCTTCGCTGCTGGCCAGCAGCTGGCCCTCATCTCCGCCGTGCAGGCCCTCAACTCGGCCCGCGTCACCATCCTGGGCGCCGCCGAGATGCTCCAGGACAAGTGGCTCGAGGCCAAGGTCTCCCGACCTGAGCAGAAGGCCCAGTTCCCCAGCAACAAGGAGTTCATCAGCACCCTGTCCGCCTGGGCCTTCCAGGAGCTCGGTGTCCTGCGAGTCAACAACATTGAGCACAAGCTCAAGGACAGCGATGAGGTTAACCCTGAAATCTACCGTGTCAAGAACGAGGTGGTAAGTTTGCGCGCATGTAGTCGCATATTTCGTATAGTGTAACTGACATGAATCACAGGAGTACTCCATCTCCATCTCCGAGTACGCCTCCAACGGCTGGATCCCCTTCCAAGTCCCTGAGGGTGATGCTCTCCAGCTCGAGTTCTCCATGCTTTCCCCCTTCCACCGCTTGAACCTCAAGCCTACTTCTCAGTCCCAGCACGCTGCTGTCTACTCGACCAACTTCACCCTGCCTGACCAGCACGGTATCTTCAACTTCAAGATCAACTACAAGCGCCCCTTCCTCACCTACATCGAGGAGAAGAACACCGTCAGCGTCCGCCACATGGCCCACGACGAGTGGCCCCGCAGCTTTGCCATCTCTGGCTCTTGGCCCTGGCTGTCCGGCATCTTTGCTACCGTGGTTGGTTTCCTGTCCTTCAGCGCCCTCTGGATGTACAGCCAGCCCACCAAGAAGGCGACTGGCGCCAAGAAGAACCAATAAATGAAGAGGGTCATAAAGTTGGGATGGAATGTACAATTGTTTTTGGGACACGAACGGCTCAGGGGAAGCCTTCGTATGTAGAGTAAGGACCAAAAGTGGAATGATATAGAAGCGCATTTCTACAAGGTATCGAATCGAATCGGGATACAAATTATGAGCAATTGTAGCGTACCGTCTGCTAGTGAATGTCACTTGTTGCTTGAGCTTGTCGGATTTGATTCAATTTATAAGTGAAGTGTATTGAAATATTCGTGCTACTGCTATCTTCTGCCCCGAGTTCGAGATACAAGTCAAACCATGCCCTCAGATTAGCTCTCTTATGTTCTCACTGACAACTCGCGGATACGAGTCATAGCTCTCAACATTCACCACAAGGATGAATGTCGACCGCTGCTGCCTGCAACTTTGGCTTTTTGGACGTTGATCATCACCGGGCGGTTTGATATTTGTATCTCGAGCTCCTTCATCGCGTCGTCTTCCCCGGTAGACTTGCGTTTGAGCTCAGCCTGCTCCGATTGAAAACTATATAAGTAATGAATCACAAGCATCTCAGTAGCCCAGAAGCCCTCACTCGTCGCTTCTATCCAGGCCGAAGACTGGACAGTCGCAACAAGAAGAGTGCTCGCGGGAGAGACGTCTTCTTTAACAGTGAAAAGTGTCGGTCATTGCGGCTACTGCGAGCCCAACAGCGCGTCATGGAGAATACGAGTGGAAAAAGGATACTCGACCTGCTCGGATCTCTGTTCTTGGGGAGGATCACGCTCGCAGAGGCCAGCTTCCGAAGATGCCTTGCCCGGAATCACCATAGCTCAAGGGAGTGTTTTCGTCACTGCAGGTAGGTTCAAGTAGAAGCGTAGGGCGCCTAAAGTGTTAGTAACGGGGAGAGACTGGTGGGTTAGAGGTGTCGACCTGGTATAGCAATAGCATTCCAACTTCGAATGCAAGACTCCTAACGCCGGCCCCCAGTTCAATAATAATAAATCCCAATAATAATAGGTTCACCTGAATGCCAACTCCAAACGCCTTGCGCGGAAGAAAGCAGAAATCAATGCGGAACGGCAAACGCAGAAGGGACAGGCAGAATCAACTCGCAAAAAGGGAACGCATCATGGGAAAGGGGCAGATGTGGGCGAGACCAAATCCTGTTGGCAAGCTAACGGGAGCCAAAGTTGAGAATATGTTGGAAACAGGCGAAGTGATTCTGGGTGGCGTGGGAATTGATGGGAGGAGGTGCTGAAGTGCTGCTACAGCCGCGAAGGTCGTGGAATCGAGAACTAAGAAAGCTGGTGCGTTGCGATGGTGACGAACTGTCGTCGCGTGAGGTGATGGGATGGTGATTATCCTGAGGGATGAGAAGACAAAGGAGTCGGAGTGAGGGAAATATGATAGCTTCAAGTCTAGAGGCTGAGAAGTGCCGTTGTATGAGGTCGTTGATCCTGTCCTTTTTGATGGTTGAAATCCGTGGATGTAAGCGGAGGGAAGAAAAAGGAGAACTTCTGAGGAGAGAAGGCCATTTTATTTGGGATAAAAGCAAACACATGTGCTGTGGGTCAATTTGACAACTGCCAGCAGCTGGCAGCCTGTGTCGTGGATTTTATGCAGAGTCACGATTGACAAACAGAAGATGAAAGTCGAAGGTCGAATCTCGGCGCGGTTAGAAACGCGTCAAGAGGTACCTGGTAGATAAGGCTGAGAGTACTGAGCCACACCAGTGGCTGACGGCTGTGGCGCACATAACGGCCTGAGCACTTGCACCTTCCACGAGGCTGGGAAAACTTGTCGGGTGCGGCATCCAAATTCCTTCTGTCGGTTCGCTATCCCACGCAACGTATCCTTTGGGCTGATTCCCGCCTCACCGACAGCTGCAATACCGTCAAAATGGTTCGTGGCCCTCTGAAACACCCGCAGATGGCATTGACTCACAACTCTCGCAGGCTCGAAACTCGGAAAAGGCACAGTCTATGCTGTTTCGCTTCCGCGAAGCCCAAGCAGCAGACCTAGGCATCATCGACGCAGGCCGCACCCGGCGCCCCAAGATCATCACCGAAGTCGACGCCATCCCCAGCTGTGAGAAATGGCGCGGCCAGGTCCTCAAGGAGATCTCGCGCAAGATGTCGCGCATCCAGGACACCGCCCTCAGCGACTACCAGATCCGTGACCTCAACGATGAGCTCAACAAGCTCATGCGCGAAAAGCACATGTGGGAAGTACAGATACGGAATTTAGGCGGTCCAAATTACATGCGCGGCGGAGGCAAAATCTACGACGAGCAAGGACGCGAGATCCCCGGCGGCGGGAAGGGGTACAGGTACTTTGGGCGGGCGAGGGAGCTGCCCGGTGTCAAGGAGCTGTTTGAAGCCGCGAAGACCAAAGGACAGGACGAGAAGCCCCTGGAAGAGAGTAAAGAACTACGGCGCAACGTGGACGCGGCTTACTACGGTTTTGGCCCCGACCAGGAGGACGAAAAGCTCCTGGCGTACGAAGCTGAAAAGGAACGACAGGCCGTGGAACACATGATGCAGACAGGATCAAAGGATGCCCCTGAAGGATGGGAGCCTCTTCCTGGCGATTCAGGTGACGGTCAGGCGTGGGAACTGCCAACTCTTGAGGAGGTGCAAGAGGAGCTTCTTGACAGGAGGCGGCGGAAGCTGCTGGATCAATTGTGAGGGACCCGGGTCCGCGGATTAGAGACGGGAAACGGAGCTCAGAAGAACTAAAGCGCTCGGCACGACATGCTGTTCGGCGCCCCGAGGCATGCCCGCTGGCTCTGGTGCCTCGAGAACCACACGCCGGAGAAACGTGGGCCAGTAGGCGTTGCCCGGCTTCTGAAGCCTATCTTTAGGGTTCAGACAGACAGCATGCAGTGCAGGCAGGGTCGCAGGGCTGTCGTGTTTGACAACTTCCCATGCTGGCGGCCAGCTTTACCTGGTTCCACGAGCGATGCGGAACATGACTGAGAAGAGGCCCTAGTCATGGATACGAGAGTCACTGGATGGGGGTAGCAATTGCTGTGGTTGGTATTCTGGGATTTTGGTAGATGTCGGAATGTTGGGTGGTTCATGTATCATGGTTCTGGCGTTTTTTTTTTGGCTGATGTAGTATACATATCTTGGTCGAGCTAGGCTGGGTGGCTCGCGGCAACTCTGAAACAAGAACAAGTGCGTTTTGAAGCAAAGGCAAATTTGAAGGACAATGACTGATTGGCAGGCCCCAGACGGGAGCCGTCTAACTTCCGCGATACGATGCTGGATGGGGAGTGAGGGTTCCGCACCATGCACAGTCAGCCTTGTGCGTGGGAAGATATCTGGAATCCCCCACAATGGCCTTTCTGTATTCTGCAAGCCATATGCTCATCGTCATATCATCGCCACGGACGAAACGGCGGCCATGGCATCCACTTACGCGGAGCTGGATTGAAAACGGTCAAAGGGGAGGAAGATCAGTGGCCTTGGCGTCCGAGGGGTCTGAAACAGAGTGCCATTGTGATTGGCCTCCCGCGAATAAACGGGGATTTGCTGCAAGAAAAAGGGTGCGTACAATTTTTTGGATGTTCGCATTGTCGATCACGAGGATTTCGGGGCCGAGAGCGAGCTCGGACGAAGACATGGACGGGACGGACGCGGACGATGGGAAAGAATGAAGTCTGAGTGGTCGCTGGGGAATTTGATTAAGCAGGGTCCACACACCCTGCTGAGGACAGACATCTGGGGAATCGGCATCTGAGTGGTTGTCGCTGTTGCATTCGTAGCTGTCAAAGCAAATGAAACAAATTCGGGAAGCTCCCCATGGTGGCTTATGTTTGTTTCGCGGGTGACGGTGCTGGGTGTGGTGGTAATTAATTAGCAACAAAGCGCCGATTGTGATGTGACCGCGCACGGCTGGGTGACGCAGATTTCGACTTGACGTGTAAGAGAGCACAGATGACAAGTACTAACGGCTACACACAGGCCCCAAAGGCTAAGGCTTACTAGCTATGTTTTTTTACTCATTGGGGTAAGTGAGTATGCCAACTCGAGGCAGAGTTGCGTACGCGAGCCCTGGACTCAGACATGGGGGAGAAGGGGAAAATATGATGAGAGTTTATGAAGGGAAAGCAAACTAGTCCAGACAAGAAGGAAAAAGAAAGAAGAAAAAAAAGGCGCTGTTTCATGAAGCCCGTTGTTTCAGTTGAAGCCCATGGCTAGAGGGAAAGTCTGTTTGCACGGCGTAGTCTTGGACGATCTTCATCATGGCGCCATGTTACGTGGGATTGGGTAGCTCAGAGAGTGTGTGATTGGGGATGGCGCTTAGCGGGGGGGGGGCCAAGCCAAACGGCGTCAGCAGTTGGGGGATATTTTGCTCACTTGTGTGGCCAAGTATTTCCTGTCTCTCGTCATCTTTTCATCATATGTCTCTCTCCTTATGCTTCTTCTTCTTCTTCCCTCACTCATTTGGGAATGATGATCAGCGAGACAGCGGATGCACACCGGGCCCCGGGGCTGCGAGTGTCGTGGTGTTGCTCCCGAGTTCCCGGCTCGCCTGCGCTCATCGTGTTGGCAAGGTAGCCCCCTGGATAGGCTAGTTGCCTGTTTTGGGCGAGGATAGGCAGGTCGACGACCACCGCAACCAGGGGACCGCGAAAAGACGGGGTATGCGTTGCAGTCGAGGTGGGTGCGGTTCAGGACCAGGGCCCTTCCCCCCTTCCCTTTTCCATCGCCGCTCCCCTCCTTTACGATCCCGTTTTGTCAGGAGCGCTGCAGACGCCGGGATGTTGCTGCTCCAATGCGGCTTTACATAGCTGCACAAGAAGGGGGGGAAGGGTGATTAATTAGGGTGTGATGCTCGCGTGCAATTGGCTGAAGCCACGCGAACGCAAGCAGAGAGGACGATGGAAACGTCCAAGAGGTAAGGAAGAAAAAAAATAGGGTCCCCTTTTTTGGGTGTTAATATTCTTTTTTTGTCCGATCCGCCGCGCCGTCGCCGCCCCAGCAGCATGCAAGGTACCGGCCGCCACGCCGAGCAGGGCAACGCTGACTGGAGCGATGTTTCTCACCCACGGGCACGACGCACAGGCGGCCGGCCTGGGGCCTGGGTTTGCTTGTTCGATAGCATATTTTTTTTTTTTTAGTCGTAGCCCTGCACAGCAGATGAGGGGCGCGGCGGGTTCATTTCTGGGCCGTCCGGTGTTTTTGGGGAGAGTGGTGGGCAGGTGGAGCGCATGTGAACTGTGCTCGAGTGCGCCGTGAGGCGTTCATGGGGGTGGCATGCATGCTCCCATTCCCATGTCCATTCCCCCGTCTCGACGCCGAGTGTGATGTGATTCTATGCTATGCCTTCCCGTGTCCCCTCTTTTTTTTCTCTTCGTCGTCTCGTCTCGCGCGCGCGCCCTTACTGCTCCTCCTCTTCTACTTCTGCTTTTCCTTTTCCCCTCTACGTGCCCCGTGGCTCTTTCTCTGGTTCTGGCCGAGAACGTGGAAGTGGTGGCTGTGGATAAACACACGCTCTCTTACCCATCTACCACCCACCCCTTTTGCTGCCATCATCCATCATCTGCCGGACGGCATTTCGTGTTGCTCCAAAATAAGCCCAAGGCGCAGCCAAAGCCGTCATTCCTTTCGGCTTACTTTTTCTTCTTCGTTGTGTTCCAGAAACAGCTTCACAGGATCTGGGTTTCTCTCTCACTCTCTCTCTCTGTCTCTTTTTCTTCTTCTCATTGTTTCCGTCTGTGGCGGAAACAAAAAGTGACAGTGTCTCTCCCCGTCGTCTGGATATCGACCATTCATTCAACTTTCATTCCTCAGCTCCCCCGGAACCATCGCCAGTTGGTAAATCGCAACCTCGAATACATTGCTCTGCGCCTCCTCCTCCCCCCCTCCATCCCGCACCGAGAAATCCTTCTCCGATCCTTTCGGTTTCGTCTCAATTGCTCTTCCCGCCAGCAGCATGCGCTCGGAGCGTTTCATCAAACTTGACTAAACAAATCTCAACGATCCCGCCACGCCGGCGCGCTTCCGAACCCCTGACTTTGTTAGTCTCGTTCAGCTCCCACGCCAGCTTCTACGGCCCCTCCCTCTACAGCCCGCCGTCGCTGCGACTAACTGCGGAGAGCTTGAGCTGGCAGACTATTTTTTTATTCCTTCTCCATCTCATCTCCCTGTGCCGAGACACAGGAGAAGGCTCCTGAAGAAGGAAAAAAGAAGTCCTTCTCATTGTTCCATGGTTCCTGGTCCCGAACCATTGGCACCTTCACATTCCCTTTGAACCCCGTTCCTTTCGTCCTTCACTCCTTCATCTCGTTACTGTGGGCACCCGCAAGCCATCGCTACCGGGCCCATCGCCAAGAAATCCGCCATAGTTGCGCTAAACTACGACACGCCATCCAGCACGCTACCTGGGACGCGATCTTTGCCAACGTGCTGTCAGAGCACATCGTAAATATTCAATTCCTTCCTGTCCGGCGCTTGAGTGCGCTTCACGTTACCGGCAAGCCGGACTTTACTCCCCGGGTCTCGAAGAGTCTGTTCGGCGTGCCAGAGAACCCCGACGACATTCATTTAGAAACCGAACAAAGTAGACTTCACATGCACTCCAGGAGCTCCGCCTCAGCTCCCTCTGTCAATCCCCCAAAATGGTTTCCTTCTTCGGCCTCAAGCTCGGAGGCGACAGAAAGAAGTCGACCTCATCACAGAACTCTCAGTAAGTACCTGCTCGTCGTGTGGTTGATTTTGTGCTCTGCCGTGAGTCGTTCTGGTCTCTAACACAGCATCCTGTTTTAGCGAAAAGCACAAGTCGAATGTGCGCAGTGTGCAACCAGCAACCAGCCGAGAACCGCTCGAGCCCTTTGAGCCACTCGAGCAACCCAATGCCCAGGATCTCAAGGACCTCAAGGATCTGCGCCGCCTAACGAACAACTTTTCTCGCCCAAACCTCATCCGTCCTGGCACCTCATCTTCCGTCGCCGACCCCACGCAATGGCGCGCTCCGTACATGGCCGGCAATGCGGCGTCTTCATCTCTGGTTGATCTCAGTGCGCCCAGAGCACCAGGCCTCGGCAACCCTCGATTTCATTCGTCTGATGTCAATCTCAACAGTCGACCCAGGAACAACAGCACTTCGAGTATGCTCCTGTCCGGACCTGGACCCGCTATTAGCGGAGGAAGCAGCTCAGATATCCCAGCAAGGCCGGGAACAGCAATCTCAATCAACACTAAATGGGACAACCCGTTCAAGGTACACTTTGCAGGTCCAGGTAGCACGCCAGTGTCTCCTGTTGTAGGAAACAATCCCTTTGATCAACTCGACTTCAACCTAGGACGCTCTGGCGGCTCACCAGAGCCTACCACCACTAATACGACCTCGGCCGTCAACGGATATCCTTCACCACCGCCGTCTATCCTGAGCGCCGATCAACCATTCTCACCTATTTCACCCACAGATGGACGCCCTGGTAGCAGCCGCCGCAACGCCCCTAGCGGTCTACGAAACGTCGAAAACAACGGACCTCAAGCCCTCCCCAGTCCCGCTGCCTCAGTCGCCCGTACCAGCGAGGAAACTTGGGATCCGCCCGTCATCCGCACCGTCCAGGCAAAGCGCGACACTCTCACGTTCCATACGCCCCGGAGACAGAGCTTTTCCATGGAAGTCAAGGATATTGAAAAGGTGAAGGCGAAGCCCATGGTGGAAGGATTGGCAGGCAACTTTACCGGCTTCGACTTTGGAGAGGGCGTCAGGACTGGTGGAAGTACAGGAAAGCAAAGCTTCGATTCGGACATCAGCCCTACGGACACGAGGAAGCCCAAGCCATTCCCCACGGCCAGAACGGCCAGTCCCTTGAGGTCGATGCAGTCGAGCCCTTCACTCTCTGAGATGCACCGACTGACGCGGGAGCGAACAACAAGCGATGCTACTTCGGCCTTGTCAATCAACGAATCTATCCACCGACAGTCACCGATTCCCCCATCGCAAGCTGCCTCACAGCCAGTTTCACAACCAGTCTCGCAACCCACGCCACAGCCTGCACCACAACCCGCATCACAGCCAACATCACAGGCGGCCCCTGAACCAGCACCGCAGCCAATCCCCAAGTTCCAATATTACGATGTCCCTGCCTCTCTTCGACCTCCGGCGCCTCCTCCAACAACAGCGATTCCGCCAACCCCCAATCACCCTCCCCGTCGGGACACAGCCCCAGCACCCGCTGGCGCCTACGGCTCTAACCCCGGATACATGTCTCGCCCTCTCGACCCCCCTCCCCGAGGTTTCAGGCCGCGCCTCGGCTCAGACCCCCGGGCCCGTGGCCTCCGCGTCCCGGCCCCGCTCGTCGACAGGTCCGGTGCCAACAACATCACCGGAAACACCCGCAGCCCGTATGGTCCTCCTCCCGAGGAAGGCAACTACATGCGTACCGAGAGTCCCTCCGCCCCTACGCCTGAACCCCCTGCCGTAGAGAGCCCAATATCTCGTGCACCCATGGAGGGTGACTTTCCCGTTCAAAAGGGCCTTCCTCGCGGTCGTCGACCCCCCGGCTTGGAAACCCTGGGACAGGGCTCTGGTGGACTGAGCCCGAGAGTGCCTCCCCGCCAGCGTCCCATGTATCCCCCTCCCAAGCCGGAGCCATCGCCTGCAGCTGACTCCGCGGCTACCTCCAACACGGCCGAAGATTATAGCTCAGCTCTCCCTGACTGGGATGATTTTGGTCGTCCCAGCCACCGCTCCGCCCTGCCTGCTCCTCTCACCCCCTTCCGCTCCGACTCTCACTTTCCTCCCCCCCAAACTCCCGAGGGCCCCATGAGCCCCGGCCGGACCCAATTCACCTCCTCGCCCATTTCCCCCAAACCCCCGAGTCTCCCCTCCCCGACTTTTGCCTCGCTACAGAAGTCAATCTCCAGCTCCCACGAGAAGCTCGCTAAGAG
>NAGG01001293.1:0-23566 GCA_003031705.1 Calonectria naviculata
CCCCCCCTCTTTATAAACACAATGTTAGAATTCAATCTGAACTAGAATCAAACGGTGCGGAATATTGGTCCTCCCACAGTCTGATCGTTCCAACTTCGTCTAGCTGCTCCAAGCAGAGTGTCAATCTCAAGGCCAAAAATCGGAGTCTGTCTTGCTCGTTCGTGTGTGGTCCCCTCAAGGCATGCCAGTCGTGGATGATATTCTGGATTATTTTGACAAGGTGGCTCTCTGCATCTCCATAGGTCATGTTCTGTAGAAGAGAATGTCGGATAGTCTTGATATCATGGCTTATGGTAGTCCCAAGGTCCAGCATTTCCCCGGTATAGTCGCTTCGGTTGGAGAAATCGCCATTTAGAAGTGCTACAAGCGTTGTAGATACCGACGGCGTTGTTGGTGATTTTATCTGCGCGCCTATGGAGTTTAGCGTTGGGTCTATGATGGGAGCTGGAAAAGGTCCTTTCATTGGGCTCCTGTTCCGATTTGGCTCAGATGATTTAACATGTTTGTCATTGCTGAAGGTGTTGGTGTTTCTGGAGGATGATGATCGCATAGCCTCCGAATTCGAAATAGCAGGATCTATCGTTGATGATAAGGATGTGAATTCTTCTTCCAGGGCCATCCGAGATAAAGCAAGCTGTGCGATGGAGGAAAGTGGATCCATCTTGTCAACTTGCACTTGATTCGTTTAGATTCGACCTTAAAAGACGAGTAGTAGTAAAGAATTGATAGAGAATTTTGTAAGCTGATGAATCTCCAAGAAATCTACGTGTTATTTTGTTGTGCTACTGGAAAGGGAGATGTAGCAAGGAAGACACAGCAATCAGAAACAAAGAAGGTAGGCGTGTAGAAGAGCAACAATAAACAAGGGGGAGTGGGAAACTGCGTTTTAGGGCCACTACATGATTTTTTTATGAGGCTGCTCTTACCTTGTGAACCCAGCCAGGAAAGGTGGTCAGCCTAAGCTCGAGTAGCAATCATTAATTACTGTAAAATTCTACGTAGTTTTTGGCTGTATTTGGTGCTTCAAACCCAAAACTTTCAAGGAGCAAGTGACAAAACTATATTTAAGATCACCAATCACTGATGAAACTCTTATCTATTGATTCTTTAGTATGTCTTGCGATTATCCTTGAGTCCTATTTTCAACACACAAAGAGCACGGTTGGTTATTTTTGAGGCTACTAATAGCTTCTATCATTTGCATGAAAAAATTGAAGCTACACGAAATTGCAAGCTAGAGACATCAAATCATAAAGTTAGAACGAAGAAAGTACTATGTAGCTCATAAGAGCTCGTTAATCCGTTGTCTTCCCCACAACAGCGATGAACCTGCCATGATGTTTCGTAGGGGCCGTTTGCCTGCTATTAATTTTTTGTTGGGTTTTGTCTCTGAATCCCTAGACTGCAGTTGAATTTATGTGTGTTCTTTATGCGTGTCCGTATTTGGATGCGACATGTGCGAATCACCCACCTTTACTTTCATGTTGACCGGCGGAAGAAACATCTGACACTTGGTATGATGAAGATAACCTTGAAACAAACAAAGCGTTGCTTTCAAAAAATACAAATTGAGAATTGGAGGTTCTCTGTTGTGAGGAAAGCATCGTCCATCACACAACTCTTCAGTAAGCCGCCGTTCATCGTTCCCAGATTTCTCACAGATCCGGACATTTCTCAGAGAAAACTCATAAAATTAACAAGACAGAAGTTTCTCAACTTTGTCTTAAACAATGCTAAGGATTGTAAATAATTGAAATTATTGTGTTCTTTGACGAATAGGGGAAGGAGTTGTCCCATGAATGAGTTGAAACTATGAAGACGGAGAACTCATGTAAGAACTAATGTACTCCGACCTTGGCTGAGTATAATTGGAGACTACATATGAAAACCATAGCCAAGCTATATGAAATGAATACTGCACATGTGGATGTAAGCCACGAATAATTGCTTTGACAAAGGGAAAATACCGCAACTATTGACTGAAAAGCGAAGACTAAAATATAAGCTGACCTCAACTTAGATGTTATAATATATAGCTATTTGCAAGGTACGGATAGAAAAAAAAGGCGTGATTCCTTTGACGGTACTTTGAGAATCTAGATAGAGCTGTTGTTAATTCTCAAATGGGTGAAGATTGAATTCTAATTGGAGATTCATGGACATAAACTGTTTCACCTTATTCCACCAGAGAAAAAGTACTGGATGATTTGTGGGCGCCTTTTAGCCTTGACTGCAGAAAAATTGGTGTCGCATGTTGGCATATACATTTGAGGATTGGAGTGGAAATTTGCACAAAAATCGCAATGTGAGTTTTCAAAGAAAACAGGACCTCAGTGTGTTTTTGTATTATTAGTCGCAACTTAACAATCTTAGAATAAGCGATGATTATAAAAACAAACATATCCCCAATGTCTCAATGTCCTGAATATCTGGAGTGGTACGTAGTTATTGCATGAATCATCCCCCAAGTGCTTCTCCATTATCGTGTCCACAACCGATTGTAACAATCTCTCACAAAGAATAAAACAATAATAATAAAGGAAAAAAATGAAAATAAAAGCCGATATGTGATTATACGCAAAGAAACCCAACCCATTTCTGGTTGCATGATTTCATTCGCCAATGTCATTGTGTCACATCTCGCCTCATACGATCATGCTGTCAAACATGCAACATCGCACTGCCGAATACCTCTCAGCCAATCCCCAGGCCAAATAGCTCGCCGACATACCGAAGAAAATGACCGGGTGGTATTGCCACTCTCCATTTCAGGGCTAGTAATCCGTGATTCCGTCACCCTCGCCCGTATCGGGCTCGTTCGGGACTGGGGGGTCCGGCTTTGGTGTCTCGGGACGATGAGAGACAGTACCCCATTCTGCGGGGTGCCATATGGCCGAGTATTGCAGCTCCATTGTTTTTGGTTGCTTTTCCGACGGGTTTTGCAGTTTTTTGATCTATTCTTATGAGAAGAAGAATTGATGAATGAAAGAGAAGTTCCGGCGGGGAAGATTGAGCGCCCCAAAGCTTATAAGTGCTCGGGTGGCGGGGTCACCTTACGTCAGGATTGGGACATGATGTTTGCTTTTGGAGGCAGTTGGGCGCCGGCATGTGGCTTCGTAAATGTCTTGAACCGTCTGCTCGAGGCGCCAATCAGACGATTTCAGAGTTGAACCGCTATGCGGGATCCTGCCGCCATCAAGGTACATGCTGCAGGGCTCTATCTGAGGACTAGATTCGTAACTTGTGGCATCACGGTTCAAATAATTTTTGTTGTATGTATGTTGATGCAGCATATTTCTTTCTTTGACACCTCAAGATGTAGTACACCGAGAACAACACTTGGATAAAAAACCATTGCTGGAGCATCATCTTCCATCTCTTTGCCTAACTTCGACCAAACCGACAATACTCAACTCACTGGGACGACTCGGTCAGGTTAAATCCCCACCGGTTCCCCCACGGTGCTCGCGATCTTCACCTTACGCGGATGGTCACCTGTTATAATGTCACCTATAAGAAAACGTGTCTGGCCTGTGTTGGCCTAGTTGGCCCATGCTTGAGGCAGCCTAGACGTCTCTATCACAGCTAGCTGCCTATATGGTGTGAGATGAGAGTTGGGACAAAGGTCCGGGAAAAAAGGGAGAGCTCCCCTAGCCCCCCGCTAGTCGGCATTTCGCTGCACGGATACTGGTGCGGTACACTAGCATCTATGCTATTTCACGGGACATATCTATGCTGCGATGCTGATAAGCCAGATTTGGAGCAAGCCATTGCCACCACCAACCGGATCGAAGGGGTCGTTGCTGCACCTAGGAATATTTTCGGCAATGGCCTCGTTCCAACAAGCGGTAGAGTTTGGTTAATACTGGGGACGGCAAGTTGTTATCAAGTGAACAAAACAACAGCCTTTTGGATGCATTGGGCACTTATTGATCGGCAACTCTAACGGTCACGGCGTTCCGCCACTGCCGCACCGAGAGGAGGCTTGATGATCAGAGAACGGAGAGGAGAGAAGGAGGTTCGTATCCGGGAGCAGACTTGCCGCGCGAGCATACCGGGATGACTGCATCTTGGTAGGGAGGGTGGAATCTTCATGTGCTTCTGGCAGCTTGGGTGGGATTGACCCAGTTTCTGCGTGAGGGGTCTTGGGGTTTCATAATGAGGGGAAACTTACCAAAATCCTGGACTACCAACCAACAAGGCGCCTGCCATGTTTCTGTGTGCGCAACTTGTGGGCTCAAGGGTATGATAGCGATGTTGGTTTACCAGGGGTTGCTCCGAGAAGAAATCATACCCCTCGAGTGGACGGAACATATGCACCAGAGAGAAGCGAATGTGATGAGGCCACAGGAGGAGATCAAATGAAAAAACGAGTAAGGATATCCAAGTATGGCGGCATACTTTGGCGCTGATGCAACGAGGGGAGTTAGGACTTAGCTGCATGCATGCAGACTTGGGCCCTGGACGATCGGCTGCCCCGGAGGGGAGCTGTCTGGGTGTGCGTGTTGAAGACTGTCAAATAGGTAAAATTAGGTAGCTTCGCGTATTTACATAGCTCAAGGTCATGGACAGGGGTATTGTTTCAAGGGCCCAATTCAGACAAATCATTGTCGATGTGGATGGAGAAGGCGGTTTGCAGAGTTGATTGGATTAACAGATCATGTAAAAAAAAAACAGGCCCCAATTGCTCGATCCATTGCGTTGCCGGACACGCTGCCGACCACTTCAAATGACAATGGGAGCCATTGATCCATGACATGGAACCAGGACAAGTTGTCAGAGGGAGTGGGGGTAGGCAGAAGAGAAATCGAGGGCTTTTTGTGAAAATCAGAAGCTTTCCAAGCGGTCGGTCAGCCTCTTCAGGCCACCGTGATATTGGGTCGGGTGAGGCGAGCCACCGTCGATAGCTGGAACTGGAGGGGTGTTGAGAGACCAAAGCTTGGAACCAGGAAATTGGAAGCGCTGCCGGGCTATAGGCCAAAACTAGGCCGTGCTTGTGAGCTGGTCTGGTGCATCGAGATGACTCCTTGAGGCAGTTTGCATCACAGGTGGTAAAACCGGGATCTGGGCCTGGAAGGTCAAAGTATCATGACGCCGCTTGCAGGGTTCAATATCAGATCAGATGTTGCGATCGGTGATGGTCGGGGCCGCCGGGGCCTGGTTCGTGGATGGGGTACTTGGCCTGGAGGTGGGATGGGATAGGTGGATACCTCCAGGGTCATACAGCTTGGGTGGAGGCGGGTGTATTTCGTTGACTGGATAAATGGTAGATTTGGCGGGTGACTGGGAATGTGCCCGTGGGTGGGATCCACCGGCTCACTCCACTGGAGCGGCTTTGGCGCACCGAGCGGCCGGCGACGACCGCTGCCAAAACTTGCCTTTGCTGGAACCTGAGGGAAGGAACAGGTCCTGGTGCTGACGTACTTTCTAATGGCCTACTAGAAATAGATCCATGTGGACTAGAAGTAGCAGGCATGCTGGACTAGTAGTATTGATGGAGGTCTCGACCCAAGAGCACTAACCTGTCGTTTGATTGGAACATTGGTACCGAGGTGGGAGGGAGTACTTGAGATTTACACGAACGTTCCTTGCGGTGCAGCCCAGAAACTGTCCACCCTTTCGAGAATCTACCCATTCGCCGCAGGTATCGACTGCGCGTTTCTTGTTTCTCAGTGTTTTTCAATGTATTTCTCCGTCAAGGCACAAGGAACAAGGCCCGACTGTCAAACATGCCATGCCATCCAACCAAACATGATACCAGTCCCATGCGCTGCACCATGTCCGCCGCTCTCAACCCGCGCCCCCATCCAGGCCCCCATACATGGGCTCCCCATCCGAGCTCTTCCCCCAGCTTCTCTCGCCTCCTTGACCTCCCGCGTCGTTTACGAGGTGGCTCGTCAAACAAGCATCATCGGGCGGCGCTTCCAGTGGGGCGTCTGGCGTCGACAAGCCGCCCGCATCCCGCATAAAGGACGACGTCCATTATCAGACCACCTTCACAGTCTCCGTCACCACCCACCCTGAGAGCCCAGGCCGCCGGGCACCTGCCAGCTCTATTCGGCCCTCATTTTCTTGGGTTGACTGACGAGTTGACTGACTTGACGCCAACACTGGTGCTCATGCAGAGATGTGACGACGTGCTGGCTCCTCCGGCCCTTCTCCCAGGCCCTTGGTGGCTTGGCCTTTGGGCTGACCCCCCGGCGCACACCACCTTCTCGCTCCCTCGGCGCTGCTACACCCAACCCATATGCATTTTCATGGTTTACATGCACACCCTCAGCAGCTCAAGCGGCTGCTTTGCGTTCCATCCCAATCTAGCCCCTCTGCTGATCTGATTTTGATGCAACGGCCACTTCCTCGGCCTGCCTTGCACGCTGCTCGTAAATCCGCAACATGGCTTGGAGCCTGCTTCACCGCATCCAATGTACAGGATCTCGCTTGTGTGGCTTTGTTTCGCTGCCGCTGCCACTGCCGCTGCCCCTCGCTCACATCTCTCTCATGTATAAGAGGGCACCCAATGCCTCTCCATCTGGCCCTTACTCATTCCTTTGGTTTCATCTCAACTACTATCTGCACAGTTCAACATTACTTCGACTTCCAAACAAATCCTCAATTCGCCTCCAATGGCTGAAGCTGAATCCATTCAGCCCTTTGGCAAGGCTCGCTCTACCGTCAAGGGCGAGCCACTCTCCCCAGAGGAGATTCAACAGTACAATGACTTCTTCAAGGCCAGCTGCTACTTGTCCCTGGGCATGATTTACCTCAAGGAGAACCCACTTCTTCGCGAACCCCTCAAGACCGAACACCTCAAGCTCCGTCTTCTTGGCCACTTTGGTTCTGCCCCTGGTCAAATCTTCACATACATGCACTTCAACCGTCTTATCAAGAAGTACGACCTTGACACCATCTTCATATCTGGTCCTGGCCATGGTGCCCCAGCCGTCCTCTCTCAGTCCTATCTTGAGGGCGTCTACTCGGAGGTCTATCCCGAAAAGTCCCTGGACCTTGAAGGCATGCAGCGTTTCTTCAAGAGCTTCTCATTCCCCGGTGGCATTGGCTCCCATGCTACCCCAGAAACCCCCGGGTCCCTGCATGAGGGTGGCGAGCTCGGATACTCCGTCTCCCACGCTTTCGGAGCCGTTTTTGATAACCCAGATCTCATTGCCTTGACCATGGTTGGTGACGGTGAAGCTGAGACAGGCCCCCTCGCTACTGCGTGGCACAGCAACAAGTTCCTCAACCCAATCGTGGATGGCGCCGTCCTTCCTGTCCTCCATCTCAATGGATACAAGATCAACAACCCCACCCTCCTTGCCAGAATCTCACACAAGGAGCTCGAGAACCTTTTCCTCGGCTATGGCTGGCAGCCTTACTTTGTCGAAGGTGATGATATCGAGACGATGCACCAGGCAATGGCAGCCACTCTTGAGCAGTGTGTTACCGAGATTAGAAAGTACCAAAAGGAGGCCCGAGAATCCGGAGAGGCCGTCCGCCCCAAGTGGCCCATGGTGATCCTCCGAAGCCCCAAGGGATGGACTGCTCCCCGAAAGGTTGACGACAACTATCTCGAGGGCTTCTGGCGTGCCCATCAAGTGCCCATCACCGATCCTGCGACCAACCCTGCTCATCTGAAGCTCCTCGAGGATTGGATGCGCAGCTACGAGCCGGATCGCTTGTTCGACGAAGAAGGCAGGCCAATTCCTGCTCTTACCGCCCTCTGCCCTGAAGGCAATCGTCGGATGAGCGCCAACCCGGTCGCAAACGGTGGCCAGCTCAGAAAGCCCCTGAAGATGCCCGACTTTAGACAGTATGCTATCAAGGTTGAGAGCCCCGGAAACATCAACAACGCCAGCATGACCAACATGGCAGTCTTCCTCAAGGATATCATTGCCATGAATCAGCAGAACTTTAGGTTGTTCGGACCTGACGAGACAGAGTCCAACAAACTGGGCGGTGTTTACGCCGCTGGTAAGAAGGTCTGGATGGGCGAGTACTTTGAAGAGGATAAGAACGGCGGCAATCTGGCACCAGCTGGCCGTGTCATGGAGATGCTCTCCGAGCACACCTGCGAGGGTTGGCTCGAGGGTTACATCCTCAGCGGCCGTCACGGACTGCTCAACAGCTACGAGCCATTTATTCACGTCATCGACTCCATGGTCAACCAACACTGCAAGTGGATTGAGAAGTGTCTCGAAGTTGAGTGGCGTAACAAGGTTGCCTCTCTTAACATTCTCTTGACGGCCGTCGTCTGGCGACAGGACCACAATGGTTTCACCCACCAGGATCCTGGTTTCCTTGATGTTGTTGCCAACAAGAGCCCCGAAGTTGTCCGAATCTACCTTCCCCCAGATGGAAACTGTTTGCTCTCTGGTAAGATATTTCCAATTTCCTTTTTTTTTTTTTTTTTTCAGTATTGCTAATATTTAAACAGTCATGGACCATTGCATGCGCTCTGTCAACTATGTCAACGTCATTGTCTCAGACAAGCAGGAGCATCTCCAGTATCTGCCCATGGATGCTGCTATCGAACACTGCACCAAGGGCATTGGCGTCTGGCCACAGTTCAGCACTGATGCTGGAGAGGACCCTGATCTGGTCATGGCATCGTGTGGTGACATCAGTACCCATGAATCGCTTGCTGCCATTGACTTGCTGCTGGAGCACTTCCCTCACCTCAAAATCCGCTGTGTCAACGTTGTCGATCTGTTCAAGCTGATTCACCCAAGCGATCATCCTCATGGCCTGACCGACAGCGAGTATGTCAGCTTGTTCACTGCAGACACACCCGTCATCTTCAATTTCCACAGCTATCCATGGATGGTGCACCGCCTGACTTACAAGCGTCCCGGAAGCTCGAATATGCACGTCCGTGGATACAAGGAGAAGGGCAATATTGACACACCCCTTGAGTTGGCCATCCGCAACCAGACTGATCGTTTCAGCCTGGCCATTGATGCCATTGACAGAATGCCCAAGCTTCACAACCGCGGAACAGCTGCCCGAGAGGCCCTGCTCAATGCTCAGATCGAAGCCCGCAACCAAGCCTTCGAGACGGGCATGGATCCACCATTCCTCAAGAACTGGACCTGGAAGCGCAACGGCATGTGGAGGAAGACCAAGGAGAGCAGTCTCGTTTCTCGATAAAGGAAAAAAAAAATTGAAAAGACAAATAGAGCGGATAAAGAACAGCCTCGATGTTATGATGATGTAGCGAAGGGTCTGGGCGTTGACTTGTGAACAAATGGGCGGCTATTTTGTTTTAAGCAGAATTTCCTATTCTTGTTTCGCTGTCTTCTTGATATTTTCGACCAGTCATCACGTATATAATGCAATTGGATTCTAGAAGAAACAAAAGAGACCCTCTACTTGTGACTTTTTATTGAAAATAATCATTGTCGCGTTTTCTACTCTATTTTGTATTACCCCCTCCTACTAGGCACCATTGGCATTCTTTGCTTTAGGGTCTCGCTTCATATGAAACATATTGTGCTGCAGCTCTTCAAACCAACTCTGATCCACCACCTGGAATCCGAATCGTTCGTATAGAAATTTCCCCTCCGGACTCGCATTCACATAGCCCATCCACCCGTCCTCGTCCATGAGGTCTACGCCGTACTGCATCAAGGCGGCACCCACGCCCTTGCGCTGGGCCTCGCGCCGCGTCGCAATCATGCTCAGCATCCAGTGTTCCTGCCCGGTGACCAAACGATGCGTGGCGCCGGCCGCTGCGCCGAAGAAGCGCGCAGCCAAGTCGCCGTCGCCACAGGATGGGTACATGTCTGCAGTGAAGACGGGCGGGTCCGGAGGCGGCGGTGGCCCGGCGGGTTTGCGGACCCAACGGACCCAGCCGACGATCCGGGCCGTTGGTGGCCCGGAGTCGGGGCCGGGGCCGGGGCTGTCGCAGAGCGAGGCGACGACCACGTGGGTGTCCGGGAGACCGATGCAGCTGCGGATCCTGCCCGTCCAGTGGGAGACCGACTCTGGGTTCTCCGAGGGGAAGCAGCGTTGGCTGATTGTGCTGTTGTCGAAAGCGTCAAAGTAGATCTCGGTCATGGCCGGGACGTCGTCGAGGGTTGCGGCGCGGAGGGTGAGGGTTGGTTTTGGGCCAGCCATTGTGTCGACGCTGACGCTTTGATGTCAAGTTTCACCCAGATGGCAAGAGGACGGGCAGGATCGTTATCGTTAATATAGGCGGGGGGCATGGGGTTGTCATAAACTAACATGGCCGGTGTGAGTCACGCCAATTGAACCATGGGTCGATTGGATTGATAACCCATTTGGGTTTGGGTTTTGTGGTGTGCTGGTCAACTCCGAGGCAAGCGAGAGTTGATGGATGCTAATCCCCCAAATAGTTGACCAAGTGAAACCATGGTTGGTTTGGTTGACAAACGCCGATATGCCAAGTGTTGCAGATGCATCTTGACAGGGCATCAATTTGTTACGACTTCCACTTCGGGGACGCGGGGTCTTGAAGGAATGCCATCCCAGTTATTCAAGACATGGCTACGCCCTAATCTTGACACTTTTACAACATTGACATCTTTAATACACTTTGGACAAGACAAATAGTTGACCAATAAGAAGCTTGTTTAAACAATCAGAATTTATCGACAATTTTGTCACAACTCACTGGTTGGCTATTCTCCGAAACATGTTTCCGCTTTGCTTGAAGCCCAAATCCCCCCCAAAACGCCAAACCATACTAGCAGTGCCATTTGGCCCTATTGAAAACCCTTCAACATGCCCGTTGTTGCAAATACCACGCCTTATTTGTCCTGTAATCCATAACTTTTTTTTTTCGTTTTTTTTTTACAAAGCCTTGACCGACTTGAAGAAAGGGTTGGCCAACAGCTCGGGGTTTGCCCCGACCAATTCCTTGAGCGCCGCCACCTTTTCGTCCTGGCTCATTTCGCCGCTGTTCACCTTTTCCTTCCACTCGAGAAGGACCTGCTTGAGCATGGCACTGCCCTGTTCCACATCATCCTTGCTGTAGCTCAGCGCTAGGTCCTCGTGCTTGGTGGTAAAGTCCTCGAGCTCATCAGCTTTACGCTTCGCCATCCGCACCACCTTGTCTGGGAAGCGAACTAGTTCGGCAACATGAATACCGAAACTCTGGTCGCACACACCAGGTGCTACCTTATACAGAAGCGTTACCTCGCGCTTTTCAGATTCGGCATTGTTCTCGGTGCCACTGATATGAGCCGTAACATGGAGGTTTGTCACCTGAGGGTACTGGTCGGCCAGAGCCGTCAGCTCGTGAAAGTGTGTGGCAAACATGGCGAAGCAGCCGATTTCCTTGACGATGTGCTCCGAGATGGCCCAGGCCAAGCCAAAACCGTCATACGTCGACGTACCACGTCCCAGCTCATCGATGATGATGAGAGATTCTGCCGTGGCCGATTTGAGAATGTTGGCCGTCTCAAGCATTTCAGCCATGAAGGTCGAAACACCCTTGAGCTGAGAGTCGCTGGCACCCACTCGAGCAAGGATGGAGTCAAAGATGGTCAATTCGGCTTCGGAGCAGGGCACGAAACATCCTATCTGTGCCATGAGTGCGACCACGCCGGCCTGACGAATGTAGGTCGATTTACCACCCATGTTGGGACCCGTGATGATGAGAAAGGATGACTTATCACGCGTGAGCTCGACATCGTTGGTAATGAATTGAACGTCATCCTGTAGCTCCATGCATGGGTGGCGGGCCTCGCGGAGGATTGTCTGCCCTTCGCCCCGGGGGTGAATCTTGGGTCGAACGTAAGGTTCAGGGGCATGAACGGACGCATGTGAAAGGGCCACGATGACGTCCAGGTGAGCGAGTACACCCGCAAGTCGCTCTAGGACAGGGCAGTAGGAGGATGCAACTTGAACAACCTCGTGGACGAGACTGCTCTGCGTGCGATTGTAGTTTTGGGAGAGCTGGTCGTACTCGCGGCGATACGCCTGCAATTTCTTGGTAGTGAAGTAAACGCCATTTTTCTGTGTGGAGCATTCTTGGTAACTGGAGTTGTTACGGATGCAGCCGGCTTCTTGGCGGGTCAGACGCATACAAACACCGTGCACCTTGTGGTTGGTCTCAAGGAAGATTTTCTTGTCAGGTTCCTGGCCGAGATCCCTCGCGGCATCGGTAAATTCGGCACGGATGTCCTGATCAAGCTGATCGAGCTTCTTGCGGATAACACGCAGGCTCTTGTCAAAGTCGGCCTTGATGATGTACTCGTGTCGGTCAAGGGCGTCAAGATCAACCGTCTGTTCCACCATGTCCTGCAGCTTACCGAGGCTATCAGACAAGTCGCGCAGTTTGGTTGTGTAAGCCTCGTCAAGTGGGTCACGGTAGGCTTCGTCCATAACACCCTCAAAGGTTCCAATGAAGCCAGGTAGGCGGATGACAACTTGGTAGGCTCGAACAACATCTTCGAGATTGGCCTTGCCGCGTTGGAACTTCTTGGAAAGGCGGTACAGGTCGGGAATGGCACGGAGGTGCTCCTCTTGCAGGGTCTGGCGGAGTTCAGTGTCGACGAAGAAGGCCTCGACGAGCTGCTGACGCTTCTCGATCTCGGCCTTGCTCATCAGGGGTTGTTTTAGCCACTGTGCAAGCAATCGACTACCCACTGGCGTCTTGCAGTGGTTAAGCACGCCAAAGATGCTCATGGTCTTGGATCCATCTCGAGGACCAGGCATGAGGTTCAGGGCCTTGAGAGCAGCAGCATCGAGCTTCATGAATTGAGCGAGATCATGCTGATAGAGCTGGTATTGGCCAAAGTTGGAAGGATCTTGGAGGACACCGAGGTACTTAATCAAAGAAGCGGCAGAGCCCATGGCCAGCTTGAGGTCGGTTTGGGGTAGTAGGGAGGTGGCTCGCTCATCCTTGAGAAGGCGTGCAAGATCTTGTTCGATGTCGCGGGTTCCAAAGTCCCCAGCCGGCCGTTCAGCAATAGCCACACCGCAATTGTCGATGATCTTCTTCAGCTTAGCCAACTCAGGATCCTTTTCTTTCTCGCCCTTATCAACTTGCACTAGACATTCGCGAACGCCAAGTTGAATAAGGAGAGCCTCGAAGTTGGAGTAGAGGTCATTGTCGAGAAACTCGCTGACACCGAGTTCCCGAACGCTGGCATCCGCAAAGCAGACGCCAACGCTTCGTGCTTCAGAGGCCTTGGCGGAGATCTTCACGGCGAGGATCATGGGAGCTGACTCGATGTGGGTGCCAAGCTCGTCTTCGACGTCCTGCAGGTTGCCGGGCGACGCTTGTTTTACGCACTTCCAGTTCATGCGGCCAGAGGTGCTCTGCCAAATCTCTATTCTCTTGCCAAGCTTAAGGAGGGACTCTCTGAGGAACTGTCGGAAGACCGTCATGGTCATTGTGACGGACGGCAGTCCATTGTGATCGCTTCGACCGAGCTGTCGAACGACGGAGGTTGTTTTGTAGACCTAGATAATGAATCATTAGAGGGGGTTTTTATTGGGGCGTAGATGCTGAGACACCCACAGTCTTTGCAATAAAAGTTGCATCCTTGCCGTGTGAGGTGTACCAGTCGCCTCGATCGAAGATGCGGACTGTGTCCTCGCCAACATCCGGGAGTGACTTGAAGAAACGGATGAAACCGCCTTCGTCGTCGAGCTGTCGGAGAAGAAGAGTCAGTATAAGTTTTTAGGGTTGATCGAGTGCATTAGGGGAGCACAGACCTTCAATTCCGGTCGTGAAGCCATGGTGAAGCAATATCTGGCTGCACAAGAAAGATGGTGTTTGGTTTTAGGAGTTTTGTCCCAAGAAGGGAACAAGTTTAAGAGGCTCGCTTCTGCCGACGTCAATGGGTCGCGGTAGTCGCGTCAGTGGCCCCCACGCTGGCCGGGAGACGCGTTTTTCTGGCGTTTTTCAATTAAAGCCAGCGACGCGAGCGGGCGACGGGGCGGGGGCTGGGACGTGCACCCGGCAGTTTGACCCCTGAGCCGCCTGGAATCCAGGGGCGTGATACCCAATGCTGAGCAGAAGCCGTTACCTATGGTCGCAGGTATCTAACCATTATTCTTCCCGCAATATGGTACTTTTTTCCCTGTACTCTCCCTAACACATGGTGGCAAGGAACAATGCATTGTCCTGCCATGTGGCGCCTCGTCAAAACCGCACCGTTGATTCCACAACGGATCATCCCGCATCCAACAATTAGAAAGCCATTCATTCATTCCAGCTTTATCGTGAAGTTGCTCATGTTTGGGCCTTTCAAAGTTGGTTGTTTTTTCCGTGAATACATAAGCTGAATAGTGCGATGAAACCCCAGGCCCACACCCAAATGACTAATCTTGGCAATTATATCGGGGTGATGAGTTGTATGACGATTGACTTGTAATGCTCCCTTTATTGTTGTAATTTTCGCTTGTAAAAAGACAAAGTAAACCGAGCATGGCCTCAATCCAATTGCTCCCGCCTTGCCGCGATATTAGCTTCAATCCAAAATACCCGCTACCTTTCAGGCACAAGTCATGTAAAGACAATCAACCATGGTGTCGTCTTCGTCATCAAGCAAATGGCAACAATTTTTCTATGTATCATTATGTTGACGGTAGTAATGAAGTCCGCCACACCGAGCCCATTTTCACAAAACACACAAACGGGTCCTAACCTGGCTACCAATCATGGCTATATCGATCTGGAAGGTCTGCCTTTTTACCAAGAGGGTTAGCTAACTATCTAGTCAGCAACCCACATTTCCATGAGGCCAACCCCAATGAGGATAACCGCGGAGACGGCATCAAGAATGCTAATGGCCAGAAGAGTAGATAGGTTCTTGCCGTTGAACTGCTGCAAGACGCCAATGCTGATTGTCACCCCTGTCAGAGTGATGAATGTAAAAATGGCAGCCAAGCCAAACTTCTTTTTTATTCGAAGACTAATGTTCATATCGGAGGCGCCGTCACTTGACAGAACCTGCACACCGCCAGGGCCAAGCCAGTCACTGTCGAGTAGTCAGTCATTTGAGAGCGGGGGAACTATTTGGGAATTCGTCGTTTCTCGAGAGAACAGAAAAGAACCCCTGCTTCTCTTACAAGAGTACTCATAACATCAGGTGATGAAGAGACTTTGGCCTGTTCCTTTGGCTCCAGTCTAGTGGAGGGTTTGGATGCGGGAAGAACGATGCAATGACCAACATACCGATAAGAAATGACAAAAATATGCCAGCTATGACAATGGTAGAGGTAGCACCCTAGTACACTAGTTCGCCAATATACTCTTTTCTAAAAATTATCGTGATATGAGTATATAGCTTTTTTTTTTTGGATGTTGGTATCACAGGTTCGACCATAAAAGGTTGTCCCCTGCAAGGCAAGTGCGCGAATGAAGACCGTGGAAATGATAATTCCAGTTCCAAACTGTTTTAGAACCATGGGTACCAAATTTAGTTGACAGCCATACGCTTCTATAGAAATAGGCCAGAGACGCCTGTTCGCAATCGGCTCACACCTTACACAGCGAGAGAATTAATAACAAAGAGTAGTCCAACACGCAAACTTACAAAAGTCCCTACTCGGAGCCTTACAGTTGGATGCTACCTCTGCATATTGGCTCTCACCCTCCCCACCGACGTAATGTCTAGACCGTATCGCCTACAAAAAGTCCCTCGGAACTAGTTCGATAGTCACACTTGCTCAAAATCAACATAAACGTTATAAGGACGGTTCTCATTAGAACTTTTAGACTCGTTATTTTCTCCTTCCTCGTTTCCATGCTAATGATCCTCTTCCGTATCGTGATCTGATTCGACATCCTCCAGATGAGCCCGTACCTATTCTCCACCAACGGCAACATAAAATCTGATAAAAAGCTACAAGTTTAGGTTACGTTTTCCCTTCATTCATCCCATATGCTAAAATTTCTGAAATATGGATATGGCAGTCGGGTACCGGTCGGGGCATCGTTTGTAGTAGTCATAGTCTATTTCGCTCGTAAAGCAGCACTAACGTCAAGCAGTTGGTCACTCGTGAATACCGTTTGAATGAACAATCAACAGGCTAGGGGTATGAAAATTGTAATCGGTAATGGTTGTGCCATCTGCATTTTCGACAGTTGTCATAGGGCAACGGTTTGCTCGAAGGCTGGACGGTCAGCACTGGCAGGCGCAGTCTAAAAGGCCGCGAAAGTCAATCATTTTGGGCCGCACATAGTCCCCAATCCCCGCCGTAAGAGGCGCGAACAGCCACAATGCTCTCATTAAAGTGAAACGAGTTCAAGGCAGCTTAAGGGGCGTGCGTCAGAAATCAAGATTAAGCTTAACCACTAAGCATACACTCGCTGGTTGTCCTCAAACTCTCGTGGGCGCATTTTAGCCACTCTTCTCGAGAAGCGGCACTGAAAACGGCTAGGGGCCCCCGAGGTTCGTCAGTGCATGAGCATTCGTAGCCAGGTTTGCGCGGTTCCCTACCAGGTTCTCTTCCCCCTCGTTTTCGTGCACGTATCCCCGTCGGATCTGTCCGGATCCTGTTGCCAACACATCCAAATTTTGACGTTGCACGTTCCTTGATGCCCACCAGGGAGCAGTCTTTGGAGGGTTCGGGTGCTACGGGTTAGGTTGTGGAAATTAAATGTGCGCAAATGTGGTGTTTTAGCTCGACCCATTGGGCCTCTCTTTTCGATGAAAGATTGTTGGCTTGTCCTGACATGTGAAACAGAGCGGTGAGTTTATTTGTGTCATAAGTAAACCCAAGGACGGGCATGTAGGTGGGCTGCCCAATAGCCCTGGTCATCTCTAAATCATCAGCATCTATCTTGTTGGAAGTCTATTGACCATCTCGGTCAACTTCGAGGCAAGAGGATCAGCCCAAATGATTTTTTTTATTATCAAAATCGGGCACTATGTTACGCGGTCATCTCCAGACTCAAGATCCGGCCTCCCTCAAAAGTAATCTATCAATCCCCTCTGCAACTTTCACGTCCGAATCCCACTAGTATTTTCCAAGCCCGCCTGGTCGGTCCCAGCCTTGACGAAGCGGCACCTTGTAGGCTCGAGTCCAGTTGGAGGTCACATTAGGAGGCAAGATCCGAATATTCGGCACCACGTTTGGCATGATGTCCCAGTGATCCGAGATCTTAGGATTACCGTACGGTCGAAGAGCCGCAAATCGTATCCTAGGGGTTCCAGTTAGCCTTCACAAGCCTCTTCAACACAACCACTGGTACTCACGTGTAATTCCCTGGCGCGATTTGGGTCCCGTTGGCCAGTTTTCCAAACCACCAAAAAGATCGATTGCCGCGGGGCACCCGTGTTAGCGGGAATGGAATGGTATCCGTCTTGTCGTTTATCTCAGGGTCAAAGTACCAGTACTCATCAGAGTCACGGTATGTAGTAGCAGCACCAATATAGCCTCGCTCACCGACCCGCGGTGGATGATGCCACATAGATTCAATCCAATGATCCTCAAAGATCTGCCCTCGCAGGTAAATTAGCCAGCATCTAACAGGGGTTTCGGAGAACTACGCACATCCCAGCGCAGATGTGTGCATGGATAAGCAAGCCTCGTGCTGATTTGGACAAAGTCATTCCGGGTTGTTTCCACATCAAAAGACCAGCTAATTAGGACATGTCAGTTCATGAGCAACCCAAATCAAAGGAATTTACACTCGCGTCCAATTGGTGTCAGCAGGCGTTACGACTGGATCTGAAAGAAACATGCTATCGAATGCCTTTTCGGTATCATATGCGGCTCCTGTAATTCGGCATTGGTCAGCAACGTGTCAAGATGTGATGTTACAATAATTCAACTCACCTCCATACGGAATTGAGAGCTTTTCCCCGTGGCTTGATTGAATCAATACTTTGCCGCAGTATACAGGGAGAAAATCGTCCTCAACGTCAGGAAGTGCAAAAGTAACTCTGATAAATGTCAGTATTTACAAACAGCTGCAGTGGTGGGAACCTCACTCGACTTGTTTTGTCTTTCCAGGCAGCACAACTACCGGCCCGGGAAGCTTCACAAGAGGGACAATGGTCTTTGGTGTAATGTCATATAAAGGTGCAACTCCGAAGAAGCTATTGAGGATGTTGAATCCGGCTTGGGGTTCGAGTCCGAAAGTGTATTCGTATTTCTGATTTCCATTGTTGGTAATGTTGAAGCTCCATCGTGGTTGAAATAGTTCTGTGTCCTTTAAAGAGAATGGTTCGTACGACAGTTGTGTATCGTAATTGAGCACCTTCAGTGCATCAACCAAGCCTGTCCCGACCTGAAACGGAGGTGCCAGAAAGTCGCGGTCCAGCTGATCTGCCAACCATGGGAGGCTCTCCCCGCTGGAAGAGATGCGATCGTGTAGCATCTTAGCAAAACCTGCCCCATAATACTCGCGCCCCCCGTACGCCCCGACGAACAGCGCAGCGACTCCCGCAATGTAAGGAGCAGACATGGAAGTGCCACTCAACGCCTCATAGCTCTGGTTGAGAACCGTGCTCACAATGTCAGTTCCGGGAGCGGCAATGTCTGGTTTGATGAGGAGTTCGTTTGATGGCCCCCATGTCGTGAAATAAACTGGCCTTGGAGTCGCATTCGGGTCAGACATTTTGACTCGTGGGTTAGAAGAAACGTTGGCAGCCGCGACTGCAAGAACTCCGTCACCCATTGAACCGGTGCTGGAGTAAAATGGGCCTATTTCGCCGTCATTTCCCGCAGAAGATATCATAACGATGCCTCGGTCTACAAGACGGGCTGAAAGAATCGCCAAAGGGTTGTCAGAAAAGCCATCAGGTTTCCCGATACTTGTAGTGATAACGTCGGCCTACAAAATGTCAGCAATTTGCGTTGTAGAGGCAATGAAATACCAACACCCGCATTGTAAGCATCACATAGTGCTTGCATGATGGTCTCCTCGTCGGTTTCCCAGGGGGTCTGCAGTATCGCATCATCAGTACGTCTTCTGAACGGGAACTGACGAGATATCATACGTCAGAGAAGACTTTAAAAGCCAACAGCCTTGCATCTGGGGCAACACCAGTAAGCCTGTAATGATGTCAGCTCGCAAGCAACATACTTGATTCATTTTCGCGGTGCTAGGGTGGCCATACCAGTTGTTTTTAGCGCCAATGATTCCCGCCACATGTGTTCCGTGGCCGTGATAGTCCATGGGATCTTCGTCTGGTTGCTTTGGGTAATGCTTTTCGTCCTTCGAATCCCCTGCACATAATGAGTAGATTTTCTTAAACTCACAAGGCAACTCACAATCTGGCCCTACAAGATCGTAACCACCAGCGATTTTACACCCATGACCAAAACAACCCCCAAGCTTGTGTCGTCAATGCCTGATTCGGTGCAGATGGGCAGAAGACTTACAGCCTTGTGTGTATAATCGACACCAGTGTCGACGACGGCGACGGTAGCACCCTTACCGCGGATGCCCTTGGCATGTAGTTTATCAACCCCAGTCCATCTATGGATGGAATAGTTTCCGATGATGCTGGGTGATACGGGGAAAGATTTCTCAACTCGAGGCTTTGGGACTGTGCTAATAGGCCAAACGTTGACCACCCCATCCATCTGGCGCAGTGTGTCAACATTGTCAGAGTCCGTTTCTAAGGCTACTCCGGAAAAGACATCGCCGCAGTCAAACTCCCTAAAGGAGCCGGCCATCCGGTTTGGTTTGGCCAGGAGCTGGTGAGCCACACGGCCAGGACCCAGGTGCTAAGAGCATTAGTCCAAATTCCAATGAAGCAATGGCGTTATATTTACCTGATCAACTTCGACGATGAACTTTCCAATCCCTCCTGAACTGGGTTGCCGATCTAGAACTGGACCAGACCCAACTAAAAATGCCGACTCTCTAGATGCTACTGGCATGGCTCCGAGAAGAGCTCGCAATAAGTAAGAGGGTTTCATATTGGCAAATGCAAACGCGACTAGTCTTACCAAGAAACAAAGAGGGCATGAATTCAAGAACCCCCCATAATATATTAAGTCTCGAAAACTCCTTCCAACCTAGGAGCTGGACTGGTGTTGCTCCGGAAGATTGATCAAGATTGCCAGGCTCGGCAATACACGTAATTCATGCTATTATCCGTGTATCTTCTTGTCACACCGCATGGGCAAGGGTCGTATGTTCAGGAACGCATTTCCTGCCGTGTACGTTCAGAAGCCGTCAATTCTGCCGGCATGTCACCTTCGGGAGATGAGCTTTTACCAATTGCCGTCAACATCATCGAGGATCAAAAGGGTACAACCTGTTTCAAGCGACATTGGCCCTATGGAGACGTTGAACGATATTCTTTTCCCACGTCATTCGTAAGCGGATGCTGACGAGGCTGTTACTTGGCGTTCTTTATCTAAAAGGCCCTAGGGAGGGACAGAGTCTGTCATGGATTTCACTCAGAGGAAACACCAATGAGAAGCTTCAATTATGTCCCTCAAATGGGCTGGTTTGTCCAAGCATCTGAAAGACGAGAATTGCTCACGCGTTCTCGCACGATGCAAACAACCCTGGCATGTAACGTTGGGTAGCACAACTGTGAGTGGAAGAGGCACCTCAAAAGTCCTCGAGCCGATCATTATGCAGGGCGGAGTTGTACAACTGTAAGCAGAGAGCTGTAGCGAGATTCCCAACGGCACGGAGCGGTTCAATCTAGGACAGTGCGACGATGGAAGGGACAAGGCAGGTCTACTCAGCCGAAACAAGGATAATGCAGGCGGCAGAGTGCATTCTGTGTGGAACAAGGCATACGCTGGATGTCAGATTGTGACCGATTGTGTAAATCTAAATCCACGGCACTTTCATGGTAAACAAAGGGGGTTCCTATCCTTAGAGGGACATAGGAAACATGTACAGCGACACAAGCGAGGTGGGCTGTCAACGACAATAGGCCATATCGGCCCGCCGGTAGGGAAAACGTGGAGATTGAAACAAGCTAAGGTCTTTGGGAAGAGTCTCTCCCACCGTCGAGTAGCCAGATCGGATGCCAAGAAGGGAAGCGGGCCGCCAGATCAGCATAAGATTCCGCAGTGACTCGCAGCAATTTGACTAAGAAAGAAGCCGCGCTACTGACACGACAGACCATGACATGCTCTCCGGAGTCAATTACTCGTATCGACGGGCCGCAATTTGAAAAGCAGCCATTTAGGGTCGGCAGTATTGAGGTGACTGACACCGGGCTGAAGCCATCCGAGCCTCGACTCTAGAAGCAGCATCAAAGCAAATTATGCTCGCTCGCCGCCGAGGTTAGCGCCGACGGATGATCAGAGCTATTCCTCGGCATCTCGAAGTTGTGCCAACGGCGAGCAGGCTGTTGGCGATGGTCCAAGGCAACTAACTAGTGGGCTCCCCCCCGCTTGGCCACATGCAGCTACCACCTCAGTAGTCCGGTGGAGGACGCAGCTGCATCGTCCGGGCTCGAGTCCGTGCCTGTCGATCAGAGTCGGCCCCTGACTCGTTTGCGCAAGCGATGAGGGAATGCGAATTGCGCGAGCATGGCATGGCTTGCAAGCCACCTGGGCTCGGCTAGTATGGGCCAGGCCCTTGAGGCCTTGTTTGCGTGCGTCCCAGCAGGTGAGGTCCCGGGGCGGGCTCCTGAAACATTCGACTTCGAGGGTGGAAAGCCCACCGTGGGAATGAGTTTGCGCGTATTCGGGGCTCCGTCGATAAGGAAGGAATGGTTCACGCACCTTGCACCATGTCCATGTCAACTCTGCAAGCTGACAAGTTCGGGATGAAAGGCAGTTCCTGCGTGAATCCTACTCGCGTGTTTCATCGAAGCGCTATGGAAGCAAAAAAAAGGGAGGAGCGGAATGGTTTGTGTGGCAAACGGGCACGTGGAGGCTGGGATCGGGCAATGGAGGCTGCGGGCTGACCGACTTGGGCAGTTGATGCAGCAAGCCATACCAAACAGAGCATGTGGGATGAACCATGGGCTGCATGTATCAAGCAGGGGGATGCTCTCTTTTTTTGGTCTTGTTTTCTTTTTTTGGGGCGGTCATTCACTGCAGTACGTACGAAGCACGAGATGAGGGCTCGATCCAAGATCCTCACAATGATACCTGGAACTGATTCCCTGGCGCCGCCATCGACGTCTGTGCGGCGCTGGGAGGAGCGTGTAGTGAGCACGGTAATGGATGAGGCCGGTGAGATTGCCAATATATTATAGTGCGTGCTAATAAACCACGAGGCAAACGTCGCTTATGTTGGCTGACGATCCCCGTAACATGCCCGAGGTGATTGCAAACAGGTCGCATCTCTTAGCCTGGACTATCGCGAAGGGAAAGAAAAAAAAAAGGTGTGCTTCTGTGTCGGCAGAAAACCACGTACAGGATGGGACCTGACTCGCTGTTTGCGCCTCACCCATGTCAGTTTAACGTACGAATATACGAAAGGTGGCGATTGCGGCTACGACTGTTTGATAACATGGCTTACATGGAAGACGATTTTTTCTCTTTTTCCTTCTCTGCATGCATGTCCTCTCCATTCCCCCTGCATCAAATTCCCGTCCCCTTCCCACCCAAAAAAAACTACACCAAAATCCTTCCCCGCCGGGCCAGCCCTCTCGCTGCGCGCGCGCCGACCAGGGCTACCACGGGGCTCAAGTCTTGATCTGACATGATGGTCCGTGGTCCCCTCCTTCGTCAAGGCGACCCCCAGCAAGAATGCGACCATAGCACCAGGGCGCTGGACCGTTTTGGGAACTGCGAGAGCCCGCTGTCGAGACCAGCCGTTTAGTCAACCAGTTGGTGCTATGCCGAGTTTGGCGAGATTGCCACGCGTGCTGCAACGACTCAAAGTGGAGCGGCCTGCGAAGGACAAGAGAGGGAATGGGAGCGACTGACCGGGTAGCGAGCCCGTGAGCTTGGACACACGTACAGCTGCCCTGCCCTGGCTGGGATGCCGCATTAGCTCTTGGTGGTAATTTACAGCGGGTACACGCTGCGACTGCAACGATTAACAGAGCAATTAGCAGTCCAATGCATCGCTGGAAATAGCATCTTACGATACAGAGCATACACACATGCTTGCCAGAAACTTGCGCCATGCTCGTCATTCAGCGTTGCCTCTTCTTCAGGGCCCGCGTTCTAGAGCGCCTCGAAGCTGGACCTGACAGCTTGCAGCGGCCTAGTCCCACGGCATGCCACCCACCTGTCATCTCATCGCGCCCGCCTTCACCAAGTCTCTCTCGTTGAAGGTTTCGGTGCTTTGCCGTCTTGGTCCTCCAGGGCACGACTATGAGCCGATAGCCAAAGAGAGCATGCGAGTCTGAGTTGGTGCCGGTGGTGAGTGGGCCCGTACTATCGCCCCCCTCCAGTGGGGGACAGCTTCTGTCTGCTGTGGACTCGCCCGGGACTGTCCATCAGGCACCCCTGTCGAGACTGGGCACCCACCAAATTCCACCTTCCGGGCCTCCCCTGTTGGCTGGCCGTGTGCTGAGTGGCCACCGCTAGCCCTCTGCAGAACACCGTCAATGAGCACCGGCGTTGCCCTCCTCCAGGAACGTTGGACCAGGCCCTCTGCCCACTGGCATCGCGTTCCTGGCTCCCCTAGCTTCCCTACCGGGCTTCCCTATCCCCAGTTGCCTCCCCCTGCCTAGCCGGCTCAATGCCCATCCCACTTGGAGCC
>NAGG01001294.1:0-14840 GCA_003031705.1 Calonectria naviculata
GCAACGTACAGTGCCATGAAAGCGTCACCATAACGTAATCCCCAAAGAGTAATCAGGATTGCAGTGAGATTTGGATTCACGTGGTTTTCTGCCTAATTTTTGTCGGCAGTTGTTTGTGATGGAGATGAGACGGGTGCCGGGGGGTGGGAGACGAGGGAACGGGGGACGGGATGCGGTTCTGTTTCAAGAGGCGAGATGGGGGCATGGATGGAAATATATAGATCGCATTGCATCCCGTGTGTGAGCCTCAGCCCAGAGACACAGAGACGGGCCGCAGTCATGTGTGAGAGACTGGGGGGAGCTGGGGAAGAGACATCCATTGTCCATTGTTTTGGTGGGGAAGGGCATGTGACCGACGAGGGGCTCATTCGTGTGGCGAATGACACTTTGAGGTAGCAACGAGCCAAGGAGAATTGTTTATCTTTAATCATTTCAATTAGTCTGCACCTTGATTCTGAGAGTTGTCGTGGAACACATTGATTGTTGCTTTTTGCATACCAGCTACGCTCAGCTGAAGAGGGATTCGAGAGCAAGCAACCAACGAGGCAGTTTCACATGTCATGTATTACAGTTTGAGGTGCCGCGCGACAGATATTCCGCCAATAGAGACCGCATGAGAGAATTAACCAGCTTGTTAAAAAAGAAACTACATGCACTTTACTGACCACCTTTGTCTTAAACGGGGTCAGCAAAGGCGGCCAAGGCGGGTTTGGTGTGGGCCGAGAGACCCGAGTCGCACAAGTTTGGTTGGGCATGAAGAAGAGACAGCGCCGGGCTTGTGCTGACCGAAAACTGGCGGAGCTGGAGACGAAATAATCCGGAGGGGACGAGCGGGTTTAGTGAGATGAAGTTTGGATCGAGGACGGAGCAGCTTAGTGTAGCGCATGAGAAGGGTTGATTTGCTGGCTAATGATGGGACTTTCACATGCAATGCAAACGTGTGCGCGCATTGACCACTGCAGGCTAGGATCAAGGGATGTCTTCTAGAAAGATGGAAAGAAGGAGAGAGGAGAGGAAAAGGGATGATGATATGATATGAGAGTTTGGTAAGAGAAGGGATGATATGATGACATGATGAAGAGGCGAAAAAGGCGGAGAGATAGAAATACAGATAGACACTGGTCGAGTCAGGTATGACAGGGCGATGACTATGAGCCGTGTTTCACACAAAGAGGCCGAAAGTAAAAAAAAAAAATAGAGAACAAAAAAAAATCAGGATGGGTCACGCACGCTAAATGGATACGCCATCAGACCACCATGTGTTACCCCATCTAGATCACCATGGCCTCATGTGCTGAGGACAGCTTCCGTTCCCCGCGGGTGAGCAGATAGGGGCCCCGGATTTGGATTTTGTGGTTTTGCGGGGGGAGGGCAGAGTTCGCACGGGCCCGTGAAGGGGTTGAGTGAGCGAATAATACGAGGGGAGATGCACAGCAGCAGCCGCTGCGGCAACAGCTGAAAAAGCGAAGCCATCGTCACGACCCATTATCCGGTCATCGGATCCGTTGTGGAGGGGACTTGGCTTGACATGTGAAGTGCTAAGAGGGAGAGACACGGGCATAGAGAGGCGGAAATTGCTCTGTCTACGCGCCGCGCAGAGACAGAGAGAGACACGTCCAGGCCATCGGGAGGAGGGAAGGGGGGGTCCGCCGGGGCCTGGGTATGCGACGGACCGCTATAAGCGCAGCGTAGTGTATGTGGCTAGGCTTCGTTTTGCGGCACCACGTGCCCCCTGGGTGGGCTGCGTCCCCGGGTTCGCTGCGGGCAGGGGAGCAGGGCGCGAATCGGGGGGTCAGATGGCCTGGCGGGGGGAGGTGGTGACATTCCAAATGTAGGCAGGGATTGACTTGTGGTCTCTCGGAGAGGTTCCAGCTGGGACGAGAGGGATGCGTGTAAGGTATGTGAATGGGTTTGTGTGTGTGAGAGAGAGAGGGAGTGTGTGTGTGTCTATACTGTACTGCAAGTACCACGAGTGCGTGAGTAATGCCCAAAGGTACCTGCCTCGCCCTGTGCCGTACCTTGCTGACCTCATTCGGCTGTGGCTCTGCGCCAGTCAGTTTCTGTGTGTGTGGCCCTGCAACTTACAGCATTTGCCTACCATACTATGCTGCGCTGTGACCTGTTTTCTTCCCCGCCATCTTCCCTGCATGGATATACGTGGGGAAGTGCTGCAAGATGCGAGTGCACCCGCACCCCACACCAATTTTTTTGGTCATGGGCCTTTGTCAGAGTGCCAATTCGTCACTTGTACAGAGCCTGCTTGCCGTCTGGTTGTGAGCCCGTTTTTCGGTTTCACTCTCTCTCTTCCTCTCTGCCCAGAGTTAATCTGTTTCGCGGGGCCCTTTTGGTTCATCCCTAGTTTCTAGCCGCTCTTCATCAACGTCATCGGTGTCTATTTTTTTTTTTTTTTTGTTGGCTCCTTCCTTGTCCCGACCACGGACCAGACGAACCTGGGGTCCGCACATCCCACTTCCCGCCTCTCCGTGCCGCCGCCCCCGATCCCAACTTCGACAACCACCGCTCTTCTGTTTCTCGCAACTCCTGTCTGAGACCACGCCGTATACCGCTCTTCTCTCTTGTCTCTCCTCTATCCTACCTGCCGTCCTCAAAGTCTACCCTGGACAATTCCTCTGTTCCTCTCTCTCACGCCACTCTCCTCGTCCTCCCGCCACGCGACAACCTCTCCCTCTCCCTCTCTCTTGGCCCAGGCCGCAGACACGCTCCGCTCCGCTCCTACGACATGGTGTAATGCGCTCCCGCTTCTCTTCCTCGAATAATCCCCCGTCGCGCGTCTCGCTCGCACCCGGGACCTCACCATGACCGACCTCCTCGTCCAGCCCGGCCCGCTCTCGAAGCCCGCCAACAAGCCCAACACAAAAGCCAAGCGCCCGTCGACGTCCAAACCCGCCCCGGCCCCGCTCGTTGTCGGAACCCTCCACAAGGCCCTCAAGGACGCCAACAATGCGCTCCTGTGGCTCGCCGACGGCCTCTCCTACGAGGAGCGCGAAGAGAGACGTCGTGCCGACGAACGAAGGCAGCTCCTCTCAGCCCGCATGCAAAATGTATGTCGCCGTCCCCCGGGGTTCCCCAGTCTCCACCCCCAATACCACCAACTGCTAACACCGCAACCAGGCTGTCACCCGCGCCCAGTGGGATGAGGCCGCAGGGGAGCTCGACCTGCTCGAGGGCAACGAGGAGTGGAAGCACGACCCCAGCACCTCGGCCGGCGACTACAACCCCGAGCTGATTGAGGAGCGACTTCGGGCCCTCGATGACGCCCGCGCCCGCGGCGATATTCGATCCATGATGCACCTCCTCCGCACCGCCCTGTCCCGCGATCTCGGCGGCATGGACAATGTCGACCTGTACCGCCACTCGTACTCGGGCACCAAGCACCTCATCGAGCGCTACGTCAAGTCCACCCTGCTGACAATCGAGACTGTCGTCAACCAGAGCCGCCTCGACCCCGGCATCGAGTACCGGGACCTGCTCGAGGGCGTCCTATTTGCACGCCAGAGCTATGGCCGGAGCGCCCTGCTGCTCTCCGGTGGCGGCACCTTTGGCATGTGCCACATTGGCGTGCTCAAAGCCTTGTTCGAGGCCAATCTTCTGCCCAGGATCATCTCGGGCGCCAGCGCCGGAAGCATTGTGTGTGCTGCCATGTGCACGAGCACCGACGAAGAGATCCCCGAGCTCATCAGGGATTTCCCCTATGGAGACCTGTCCGTCTTCGAGGCAGAGGGCAGCACCGATGGCGTATTAAACAACTTTCGCCGCCTCTTAACAGAAGGCAGCTGGTCTGATATCAAGCACCTCCGCAAGGTCATGCGAGACATGATGGGTGACATGACGTTCCAGGAGGCATACAACCGCACCCGCCGCATCCTCAACATCTGTGTCTCGACAGCCTCCGTCTACGAACTCCCCCGTCTTCTCAACTACGTCACCGCACCCAACGTCATGATTTGGTCCGCCGTTGCCGCCTCGTGCTCGGTGCCCCTCGTCTTCAACGCCTCCCCATTACTCGTCAAGGACCCCATCACGGGAGAGCACTTGGAGTGGAACCCAACTCCTCAGCGATGGATCGATGGCTCCGTTGACAATGACCTTCCCATGACACGGCTTTCGGAAATGTTCAACGTCAATCACTTCATCGTCTCGCAAGTGAACCCGCACGTGGTGCCCTTTCTATCAAAAGACGACCACCGAGCTCCCAACAGCAAGCTGGATCGTGACCGACCCAGCCGCACAGAGGAATACGATTGGATGTACACACTAACATCTCTAGCCAAGGACGAGGCGCTGCACCGTCTGCATTTCCTTGCCGAGATGGGCATCATGCCCAACCTCGTCACCAAATTCCGCAGCATCCTCTCGCAAAAGTACTCGGGTGACATTAACATTCTGCCAGAAATTAGCATGCACGACCTGCCCAAGCTGCTCCGGAACCCCACCAGCGAGTTCATGATGAAGTCCTGCCTGCTCGGCGAGCGCGCCACATGGCCCAAGCTGAGCCGCATCAGGGACCGCTGCGCCATCGAGCTGGCCCTGGACCGCGCCGTCCACCGGCTCCGGACCCGCGTCGTCTTCTCCGAGAGCCAGCGAGATCTGCGGCGTCTAAGCGTAGGTTTCAAGATTCCGGAACCGGAACCGATGAGCAGCTCCATGATGATGGAGCCGTCCCTCGAGATGAAGGCAAACAAGCGGCATCGCCGGCGGTCAGGGGGAAGCGTTCACATGCTGCCCGATCGATGGATGTTGCTCGAAAATGCCATCACCGACGACGACACCGAGCAAGAAGAGATTCTGGAGATGCAGTCGCGCAGGGCACAGGCAACATCCCCAGCTACGTTACGAAAGCCCCGGTTACAGCGGGCATCCCGAAGCCAGATTCACATCCAGACGCGGGGCACGCTCGCCAACCTGGCCAAGGTGGAAGACTTTAACACGACGTTTGACTTTTCGAAGCCGGTGACGCCGCCCTTGAAGCCCAACGGCAGCTCTCTCCTAGTTCCCGAGGTCGATGACGTCGTCGTAGAAGAGTCCGGCACAGCGACGCCAGACCCTGCTTCTGACCACACCTGGCAGTCGAGAGACAACATCACGTCCCCCACTGAGGGGATGGAAACGAGTGAGCCAGGTCATTCCAGCGACGGTCAGGACGACACTGACGCCAGCGACTTGGAGCCTTATGAGACGAGGCCTAAGCACAGCCCGATAGAGCAGTCCCCCAGCACCACCGGACGCAACAGCCCCTTCAAGCCCGAAGTGCGGGCGGGCTGGGTGCTCTGGGACTAGACCCGACCCGTCCATCGTACGCAGAGTCCGCGAGGGGCGGTTCACGGCTCGGGCGAGAGAAAGACCTCGGCCTTCTGTTTTTTATCAGGGTAGCATCTTGGGGAGAGGTATCTACGGGTGCATAATGATCCGGAGTTGGATGGGATGGGATTAACGTTGCATGCATTGAGAATTTTTTTACAACGGCGAAAGCATTTTGGGCTTGGTGTTGGAAGGGCTGGGAAACGAGCAAAGCACAGAGCAACCATTTGTACCTTGAATAGACATGGCATCACACCACTGAGACTGGAGGGGTTAGACGTGCAGATTTTTATACATTCACATGAAGAGGATTGAGGCTCGTGATTTGTTTCATGTTGAGGAAGGGTTGCAACATACGACTTACAGGTGAAGAGTGGTGGTGGTATGCAGCATGCAGAACGGATGACGGAGTTCAAATCCGAATACAACCCATCATAGCTACGTTAGAGGGTCATGAAACCAACAACATGCGACCGGTGAAGAAATTTTCTATTGCCTAGTGCAGTTTAATTTGATAAAAAAAAAAGTTTAAATGGAAGACAAAAAATAATTGGATCAGGAATCAAAAAGAATCGACACCTGCAGGATTCGAACCTGCGCGTGCGAACACAATGCCTTGATATGCTTGATAGCAGGGCATCGCCTTAACCACTCGGCCAAAGTGTCTTGGTTACGTCATCTGGTTTTACTTTACCTTATGAGGCTGCACGCGCTCCACAACTTCACTTCACCGGAGGAAGCCTCTGCATCTTCTTATTCAAGGTTGATGAGCGTAGTGTGTCATGTAAATTATCCTCTTCTTCATTGGACTTTTTTTTTCTTTTGTTTCCCATCGATTTCCTTGTTTTGATTTGCGCCAAGAGGTGGCGAGACTATCTCCTAAATCCCCAGGGTTGTCAATGAGGGAGAACAGCTCGCTACGAGGCCAACAGCACGCCATTGATACAACACTCTCATCAATTTTTTTAACGATGTTCTTGGCATCGGTTGCAATCATACATTCCCAGCTCATACATGCGTCGTGGAGCAAGCTCTAATGCCGAATGTACACTGTGCGCTCCATAGACCTTCCACATCAAGCTCCGTTTTCCAACAACCCACCCCTTCGTCGCGTCCTTTGATGTTCGTTAATTGGCAATATGGGAAAGCGGGTCGCCTCATGCAAGCTTTCAACCAAGGTCGAGGGTATGAAACGGGAATCTGCAAGGCCCCCCCCTCCTCGCTCGCATGGCACGGTGGGAGCGCAAAAGGGCATGCAGGGACTTGTTGCTAGGTCTGGCTGCATGTAATGCATGCTTGGGGAGATGCCATGTGAAGCGGATCATTGATGGCTTCCCTGTTCTACGAGGATCATGACGTTGAGCCAAGTGACGAGTCAGTTGAGACTGTAAACTCGCCCCCAACCGTAGGCGAGAGTAGGTTCCGCGCAAATGTTTCAGGTCCCAATCGCATAACAACGCTTAGTAAAAGGAGTCGAACAAGCCGGTTAGGTTGCTCTGGTGCCAGCAACTAGTAAAGGGGTTGTTGCTCAGAACCCTTGGGGTATATACAAAGTAATTTCTCGATATTTATTACGCTTAAACTATAGGTGCACCCATTTTTACACAATGGAACAAGGCCTTGTCCGAGTGCAGTGCTCACTCACAATTGGACCAAATCAGGAAAGTCACAATTCACAACGGCATATCTCTTACATCGAGAGATGCAAGCATATCTAGAGCCAAGCATACATAGATGGAAGGTCAGATCATATGTATTGCGTCTATTCCACTTTTCTGCTTCCTCCTCGTTATTGAAGGCCGGATTGGGACGAATAGACTACAAAGGAAGAAGAAAAAGGGAAAAAAATCTCGATGGCCCCACTTTCCTCTATCGCGGCATGTCTCAAAAAGAAACAGGGAGCATTCAGCACCCATGAATACGATTTGCATCGTTGCAAGTAAAATGCGTGAAACACGAAAAAAAGAAGACGACCACGCCAGGAGTCGAACCTGGAATCTTCAGAGGATCTCGTAAACAACCGAAATCTGACGCCTTAGCCATTAGGCCACGCGGCCGATGGTGGTGGAGGAGAAATTGAGGTATATCTTTGTTGGGTCGCCCCACCGGCAAGAATCCAAGCGTGTCTGTGGTGGTACGGAGCTGAGCTGTGGCACTAGTTATCGATATTATTCGCTGTGGATCTAGTCTCTTCTACTCTGGGCCATTCGCTAGAATTGCTCCGAGAGGGCACCTCTGGTTAAGGTTGGTCGTTGTCCGTCCCCCCGGACCGCCACTTACACGGCCTGGCTTCCGAAACAGCTACCCTGCACCACACCCGACATCGTCGAGCCTAAGCCACCCTTGTGTTCTAGACCTATGACAGCTCCCCGAAAACGCTCTAGTAGAAGTTGATGTGATATTGCAAAATCGACCTCGCCCTTGGTGCTGTCTGCCGGCCGGGACGGCTCGGGCGGGTGAGATTTCTTGGCCAGCGGAGAAATGGTCGGCAGTCTGATGAGGAGCAACCAAGCTACAACGTGGTGGGGTTGGAGCAACTTGGTTTCTATGGACACGATTCAAGGGCAACCACTCAGGCTGCAGATTGGGAAACAAGGCTGCCAGTTACGTGATGGGACGCAGCGCTGGTGTCATTGTGTCATGGCCGCTTGGGAACGGCACAGCCAACCCTTTTGGCGAAGAGCTGCGGTGCGCGGCAGTTTTTCTGTCACATTGCGCTAGCTGATGGGGGAGGGAGGATGAGAGATAACGCGGGAGGACCCTGATTTTGCGGCACATGATTTTTCTGAAAGGGGGATTTTATTTGGGTGAGCTTGTAATGATCATATGATATGCTATACTAAATACATGAATATGTATATAAATTGTAGCATGATGAATTTGTCAATATATTTTACCTCCTATACTCACGATACAAAGACACAGGCAAGTCTCCTCTCCTCGGCAGCCACTGAGACGTCGCCCCGACTTCCGACGCGCCTGGCCCCAACCCCGCCCCGAGGACCCAGAGCTTAAGTGCGGCGCGGCGAATGGCGACGTCGTTGCGCTGGGCCGGGCGGCGATTGCGTCAGGGACACCTCGATGGCAGCATTGGCGCGGGCGATGGCACAATGGCTCGGGGCGGACCAATGGCGACGCGCGCGCAGCACGCAATAGCGCCGCCTTGCCGCTTTGGGGCATGGCACAGGTGAGGGGTAGCAAAGGACCAGTGTTGTCGTCCCTTGGATGTGCTGCGCTACGCTTGCAGCTTGCGTCGTGGTGTTGAGGGGCGTGTGCACGCGCAGCAGCTGCTGGCTGGTGAAATTGGATGGCGGGGCTGGGGAGCGGGAAAAGCTGGAGGGGTTGCTCGTTAGCGCGGGGTTGTTTGTTGTCTTTTTTGGTGTTGGGTATTTTTTTTAGACGGGGGAGAGTGAGGTATGATGGCTGCGGTTCAAGGTGCAATTGACAACTATCCAGGGCTTTTGGGATCACAATAAAGACACATGTAGATGATTAAACAACAGTAGCTTGAGTGAGGCTGGTTATTATCACAAAATCTGCCAAGACTGCCCAGCCTCATCGTTCATCTTGAGGGTGGTGTGGTGTGATTGCACATCATCCATCTCGTCCCTCCGTTCACGGTCCCCCCGCGCCGCGCTCGAATCCATGTCTCAGTACGAAAAATCCAGCAACATCCATCTCTCCGGGTTCGTACGGGGCGGGGAGTATTGTTTAACGCTGATGAGCTATGAGCTACCAAAAAAAAAAAAAATAAGAGTGAAAAATAGAGAATAAAATAAAAAACCAGGGCGTGTAGCTGGAGGCGTGCGAGTATCCCCGTCATACTGCTGCCACTTACTGCTTAGCAATCTCGGCCGCCTTCACCACGAGGTGCTCCCACCTCTTGGGTACCGCCACCAGCCCTCTCCTCTCTTGGCTAATTCAAGAGGGACCCAAAGAGGGACGGGGCCCAAGAGAGGGACCCCCAAGAAGGTTCCGTTGGATCCCATCCCCACCTCTTGGGATTAGTAGTCTACCAACTCACGGAGTTCATACCGGCGCACCCACACCAGGCATATGCGCCTTTTGCCTCGCCTTGTCTATATAAACCTCCCCCTCCTATAAAGCAAATCTCCTGCTCCCCTCCTCCCTCTTCTTTCTTCATACAAACTTTTTTCTTTTACGATACCCCTCACAAAAAACATCTCTTAAGACATCTTCGTCAAACCCCTTCACAATGGCTGCTCCCGCTCCTCTTCGTCTGGGCTCCATCGCCCCCAACTTCCAGGCCGAGACCACCAAGGGAAACATTGACTTCCACGAGTTCATCGGCGACAACTGGGTCATCCTCTTCTCCCACCCCGAGGACTACACCCCCGTGTGCACCACCGAGCTCGGCGCCATGGCCAAGCTCGCCCCCGAGTTCGCCAAGCGCGGCGTCAAGCCCATCGGCCTGTCCGCCAACACCATCGAGTCCCACGAGGGCTGGATCAAGGACATTGCCGAGGTCACCGGCGGCAACGTCGACTTCCCCATCATTGGCGACAAGCAGCGCCAGGTCTCTCTCCTCTACGACATGTGAGTTTTTCTCTTCCTATTAGAAATTGGACAAAATAACTAACAATTCCCCAGGATCGACCACCAGGATGCCACCAACGTCGATGAGAAGGGCACTGCCTTCACCATCCGATCCGTCTACTTCATCGACCCCAAGAAGACCATCCGCACCATCCTCTCCTACCCCGCCTCCACCGGCCGCAACGCCGACGAGATCCTCCGCATCGTCGACTCCCTCCAGACCGGTGACAAGTACCGCATCACCACCCCCATCAACTGGGTCCCCGGTGACGACGTCATCGTCCACCCCGGCGTCAAGAACGAGGAGGCCAAGACCCTCTTCCCCGAGTTCCGCATCGTCAAGCCCTACCTCCGATTCACCCCTCTGTCCAAGGACAAGATCGCTGGTAACTAAACTTAATGTCAAATGTTAAAAAAAAAAGAAGAATACCACCTATTACGCCACAGTCATGATACCTTAAGCATATGGGCGCGAAGTAAAAAAAAGCCGCGACTGGGGGGAGCTGGCGGGTTGGTCTAGTATGATTGGCCGAGGAGCTGTATAATGAGCACGGCAGCTGTAGTGGGCACCGTGTATGCACGCAGCATACTTTGGGACTTTTAGAAACCATCAACTTTACTGCTTCTTTTTATGAACCTCTAAAAATCAGGGGCGGGGTTACATTCAAGCCATTTGTGATAGCTCTACGAAGATGAAATATAAAAAAAAAAAATGATAAAAATAAGCTCTTTTGTTCATGTGACTGATTGAATGTAATTGAGTGATAAACAATGACGCCAAGCAGATAGCATTCTGATGTCGCCTTTTGATGAGACAAGATTCTAATGTAGAAGGCGCCAATTTATTCATCATAATTGATTGCTCACCTTTTTGCCAGCGCCAAAACACAAGGAATTGGCCTCATGACACGTTGTCGTTGTGATGAATGACTTGTCGTGACAAATGGAGGGGCCCCGAGCGGGGTGCTGTCGGACCGTCGGCCATGACGACGAAGCTGTGGGGACTGAAAAGGGACAGCTCGACATTAGCTCTTAGCTCAGCTCTAGAGCGAGCACGGCTTGCTTATGTGTATAAATGTATTACACATTAATGCATTGTGTAAGCATTTTGTGAACGAGTCGAGTTAGTGTATAAAAGTTGTGCTAGTGCAACCAGAACACTCGTCGATGCTTCTGGGTGTTTTGGAAGCTTCCATCAGAGGACGGGCGTGGCGTGCTTCGTCGACGTGACATTGAAAGAGGTGCAGACTCGCCCAGGGATCCACCCTGTTTCAGCCGTGGGGATTGTATTGAGTCGATGCGGATCACTCGATATTGCGCATAAGGCTGCGATGTCGTGTAGATAGATACATGCTCGAGAGTAAGCAACCACCACCGCGGTCTCTGCGCGCTCTCACCGTGAGACCCAACAAGTCTGTAACATCTCGCACCCATACCACAGCCAAAACCTAATCGATTTGCGGCGCGGTCTCGACCGAGTCTATTCCTCGTCCACCAAAAAGCTTTCCTCTTCCACCTCGCAATGCTACCCTTCTCCGGGGCCACGGCTCCAACGGCACGTCCGTGCAATGGATGCGCTGGCGACGACGGGGGGAGGAACATGTCCACACTTTTTTTTTCTTCTCTCCCTGGCGTCATCGGATCGCGGTGACGGAACCTGGCTTCCGTCGATGCCTGTAGCGACTGATGCTCTGACCATGCCGGGCCTGCAGCTTGGTGTATGTACTTGCTGCACGCACTGCGACTGCGCCGTTGAAACTGCTCGAACGCAGAGGATGCGGCTTGGCAGAACATGAGACGAAAATTGCGGAGCTGGGCATGCACACTCCCCCTCGCAGCGAGTCATGGCCCAGCTGTGACTACGATGGAGAGCGAGAGAGATCGCTACCGGGTCCCGGAGCGCTGGTACGCGTAATAAATTGAGAGATTGTTGGTACCGACAAGGGCCAGGGCGGAGAGCAGACGAAGAAGCAAATAATGGTCAATCCGAGAGGAAACGGGGGGGCAACGGGCGAGCAAGCGAAGTTCCAGAAGCGTTCCCTCCTATCCCAAGTGACAAACAGCACGGAGGAGGCACCGCATCTGGCGAGGGCCAAGAGGACTACTCCAGCAGGCGTTCCATCGCGGCACTTTGTCTGAAACGAACCCGGGTAGCTATGCTGGGGTCGTCTCGGAACAAGTACCGCGGGTGCTGTATTGGTGTGTGTGTTGTCCCAATTGAGTTGCTTACAGTTGAGGCTGATAAGGGAACGAACGGACGCACGGCCTGCATGTGAAGGCTTGCTTGCTTTGGTTGGTGGCGGGTTGGTCATATGATTCCTGCGGGATGAAGCCCCATCGTCGCCATCACATTCCCATTATTCATTGTCGCAGCGTCGCATGTGTGATGCAAGAGAGTGCCATCCCACGGCATGCTTCAGATGCATTTTCCCCGAGGGACGTGTCTGCGTCTGGCTGGATGCAGGGGGTTGGGACGGAGGATTTTCCACGTGGGGGGGAAAAAGAGGGAGTGGTGAGGTGAGAGCCGGCTGATTGTGGTGTAGCGGAAGGAAGCTTAACCGCAAAGCGGACCTACCTGGGGGGGCTCGATTGATCGACACGAGGCCAATTAGGCAATTCGTCAAATGGCTGTTTTTTTCTCCCTGGAAAGAGTGTGTCTGAGGAGAGAGGGTGGTGGGCATGCTAGTATTTCGGTGTGCGTGAACTTGCTAGTCTGCGTGTTGGGCTTTGAGCTATGTGGTGGTGTTGTCTCGTACAAGACAGCCTGGGCTAACTGCAACGAGTCGCAAACGAAAAAAAAAAGCCATAGACCCTGGGCGAACGAATGGAGCCTGTAGGGATAGGATGGCCGGAATGAATATTAGCAGTGGGGAGAGAGCGGAGGACCCTGAAGGTAATATTGGCCGAAGCGAGGTGGACTAAGTAGAAATAGCTGGTACCGTCTGGACATGGCCTCGACCCTCGACCGGACAGACAAGAGTCAACCGATGATCCTGGGATTATAGGATGGGCTATGACGTTTGGCAAAGTATAGTCAAGTACTGTACCCAGCAGCATGCCGTCTGCGCGGACCACCAGTCGTCGTGTCCCATGGGCATGAGGGCCCCCCCCGTAATGACACCTCGTATTTGCATTTTTGGTGCCTTCGGGGCTTGCTGGCACGGGCAGCCAGCACATCTGCAGCCCTGGGGCAAGGCTGGATGGAGGAGGGACGGATGATGGTAAACAGAAAGTGTTTTAGAGGGCCAAACATCAAACGCCTTTGACGTGCGGCGTGGTGTGTGGAGGGCATCCCACCTTTGCCGTGCTGTGCCTCACGCTCTGACCTCAGCAGGTCTTGTCAAAAACGTGCAGCGCATGGCTAAAAGGGGCCTAATGCAGACGAGTTGGAAAACGGCGGAAGGTTTGCGTGGGCGACAGGGGGGCGTATGGTGGATGATCCTTGCCCGGACTTTTCGACGGAGAGGGAGGGGGACGGAGAGAGGATGAGGGAGAGAGCGGCACTGTGGCTGGGGAGGGGTACAGTGTAGGCATAGTGTATTAGTTGCAGCGTAATAGAGTAGTTGGGGTGCAATAGTCTGTAGTTGCAGTGTTGTGTGGTACAGTGCAGTTTGGCGAGTGCCATTGGCCATTGATTGAATGCGCAAACAGACTCGCAGGTGCAGTCATGATGATACCTGGAATGCTGCTGGTCTGCGTCGTCTTGATTCAGATCTCATACTCATATCAGACTGCATGCTGCACCCAAGGCTGACGACGTTTAGGGAACTCTTCCATTGGACGAGATGGTTGACGTGTTGCTTGCATCCTTCCTTCCTTCCCTGATCCTTTCTCTTCCTTTGTTCCCCTTGAGCTCGAGCGTGGGCTTTTGCTTTGACATGACATGATTTGTGTGCAACACCACCAAACACCACCACCACCGAAAACCAAAACCAAAACTTGCACCTTACAATGACGCATCCCCGTTAGCCGCCTCCTCTCTTCCTCTTCCAGTCTCGCTCGCTGCAACCACCGCCACGCTCCCGCCGTGCACCTGCATCGACACATCTCGTCCCAGACCCCAAACCCCGGCCCGCAGCGCCTCGACTGAAGGTCCCCCCGGCCTGCCAACGCCACGCCCTCTCCCGCTAAAGCCCTCAGCTTCCTCCGCTCCACCGTTTCGACCGACCAGAACGCGCCACCCTTCGCACCCATCGCCCTTGGTCGCCCGCGCTAAACCTTCTGTCCTCCACCTCTGTCCACCTCTGGCCGCCTCTGGTCACCTCTCGTCGGCGCAGAGGGCCAATCCCCCTCCCCAATCCGCACCCGTCTGTGCGTCCGGATACGCACAACGTCGTTCCCTTCCCCTCGTTCGCTCCCCTGGAACCACTTCCGCGACCGCCTCCCACCCCCAAGCGCTTCGACCAAGGGTGACCAAGGGTCTCCCCTCCCGCCAACGGCCATAGCTGCATCCCATCCAGCCCACTGTGGCCTTTTTTCTTTTTTTGTGCTGTGCCTGTGCTCGTGCTCGTGCTCGTGCCTGTGCTTGTGCTGTGCCCTTGACCGGAGCAAGGCAGAAGAGCGCCCCTGGTTGGACCACCAGCTTGCCCGCCGACAGACACCTCGAAAGCCCCCTCTCTCCTTTGCCCTGCTCTGCTCTGCTCTGCCTTCCTGCGTGCGGACAAACATCACCATATATTTCCCGTCTCTCTTCGAAACGCCCCGAAATTGCACACTGCAACCTCCTCGACCGATCGTCCGCCTCCCCCGTTCGTCGTCCCGTCCCTGGCCATCGTCTCCGCTCGACGCTCTGCGCCCACGACTGCGGTCCCCGTTCTCGCGACCTCTGAACCGTACCGGTACGTCCAACCATCCTTGTCGAGCCTGTCCCCCCGTTCGCTCGTCCGTCCTCCGTCCCTTGCCCTGCCCAGTCCGCGATCCCCCATCTCGGCCGTATTCTCCAGTCCAGAGCTGCCTCTCTACCG